>CAIGRB010083210.1:0-23988 GCA_903798255.1 Fraxinus quadrangulata | reverse complement strand
ATGTCATCTACAAAAACTAGAATAAGTTTTGGACCAAGTGCGAATACCTCTATCGCGAATCGGTTTCAGCGGCAAGGAGTTCAGAAAAGGAAGATCTTCAATGCAAGGGAATAACTGACCCGCCGTCGCCCGTTCAACGAATTCAACATCATTAAATGATGGGCCAAGGTAAAACTCCTGAAGATTAGGATTGACTTGTGATAGAAAGTTTGAGTTTATGTACGGCCGAGTAAGAAGGTTTTTAAAGTCCTCGAAACTAAAGGAATCAACGGAAGGAGTTGTCGAAGTTGTCATTTGGTGAGAAATAGGAACGTCGTGAAATGATCTTAAGAAGCGTAGTGAAGAAGCAAGACGATGAACAGTGATATTTATAGAACGCGCGATGAATAGACGTGAAGATAGTGGGGCGATGAAGTGACGTATCTTTCAGGTTTATAAGGGTTTGTAACGTTGCATCTTTTTAGGTTGTAGAAAGAAATAATGATTGAAATTCTTGAAATTTTGAATATCGTCGGAAAATATAAAGGAAGAATATGGCAAAGGTTAATAATCGATATTAATTTTGCCATATTGGGAGGTAATTGTTGACACACAAAAAGTGTTGCTCAAATTTAAACGGCCCAAGGAATGAAGTTCAATCCGGAAGTCCAGAACAAAGGCCCTAATGTGATTATTGATAAATGTAAAAGAGGCCTCATAACAGAGTAATGTCATCGCCCATGCTGATAAGTCGCCAAAATCTGAGCGAAGGGAATGCCTTGCGGTCGCCCAAGATGAATGAGCTCGTTCTCGCCCAAACCTTTGAATCGCCCAGAACCTTAGCAAACATAAGATATTATAGTCATCCAAAAACAGCAGTTATTGAAGCAGTTATTGAGTAATCCAATCACGCCACACGATCCAAAAATCACAGTTATGGACGGTTGAAGAACAAGAATCGTGGTGACAGTTAGAGATGACGGTTTTACAACAAATCAGCCATTATAAAGAAAGTGGGTAGTTACAGAACGCTAAGCAGTTGTCAAGCGATTCTCCACGAGGAAACTATCAAAGGAGTATAAAAGGAAAAGAAGACATAGAAGAAAAGAAGCCGAATTAAACACTATCAACAGAGAATATGTAATTTCAATTTCTTAGTTTAACTTTAAAATCTTTCTTTTAATACTCGTATACTTATGCCCCTTGGAGGCATTCTGTTTCATTTCTGAATTGTAATTTTTTGCCAAAGAAGACACCCCTTTTTGGGATTTTGTCTCAAGAGGTCTATTCCTTACACAATCGTCTGAACCTTTTTAATTGTTAGCTACTATCCGCGCGAAACAATATGAATCTTAATATATTCACTATACTGTTGATAAAACTTAAGTAATAATGTGGAAAAGAACAATAAATTCATGTTAGACTACATCGAAGTTTAATAATCAACAAAACAGAAACTTCATATGTACTTTGTAATGCTTACATTTCTCACATCTACATCTCGGATGTCCATATCTGTTGTCACCATTATGAACTTCACCTTGGTGTCAGTCAAATAACCATACCTGATAACGAGCAGACAATGAGATCTGAGGGCATTTGCAAGAGGAAAGATGAAAGTTATACCCACAAAATATTTTCACCTTCAATAATTGAAGGTATGAGATTCATCCTATACTTCTGTGCTCTCTATCCAATTTTCATCAGTAAACTTAATTGGAAGTTTATCCAATTTTCATCAGTAAACTTAATAGGAAGTTAAACACATGAATATATTTACACTTCGTAGTTTTCAGTTGGATAGTGCAAACCAAGAAATGTTTCATTCAATGTTGGGCAGACTTTTTCGGATTGTTCACTGAATAAATAACATGCAAAGTAAAATTAAACAAACTAGGGCTGGCATCATGATTTCTGTAAATTATAATTTGCAAGTTCTGAAAAAGATCATTGATAAAATAGAGCAGATAACACATTCCAATCATTGTTTGAGCTAAGATTTATAAACAGTTGGAGCCATTTATCCCCGATTAGATACTGTATATTCTACCAAATCACCACACCTATACTCATATAAATCAGTATACTGTGTATTCTACCAAATCACCACAGCTGGACATATTTAAATCACTCTCACTTATTTGATAGAAGTTTGTTTTCTACTCTAGGTTTGGAAACCACGACCTTATTCATTAGTTGTGCTTAATGACTACCAACCAATGCAGTCCACTATTAAATTGGAAAGTGAAATAACGTGTTTAAAGCACATTGAGTAGAACTCACCCATAAAACCAGTTTGTAAGCTGACTATTTCCAACTAAATATAAACCCATAAAGCAAGTCTAAACTTAGCAATGTGGGACTCAATTAGAGTCATTACATTCCATCCTTTATTTCGAAACCGATGTTTACGCCATCAATATTCCCAGCTAGGTGGTTTAACGAAAACGGTCCTATATGGTAAGTTAGCTCTCTGGTCGTCCCATTTGCAACAAGAGTCATCCTTCAAAACGGTGTTTGTTCTAATACTAATTGTTACTAACACATTGAATAGAACTCACTCGTATACCTAGCTTCTAAATACAGTGTTTTCAAGAAGTAAAAGCACAAATCAAGCTTTATAATAGTGACGTGGGACTCAATCAGAGTCAATTACACGATCCTGGATTATAAACAGTCTTAGGGGTGACAAACAATGTATAAATTACAGATTTTACTACTAATTACTGAGAAAAATTATAAGCGCGAACGAATGTTTAGATCCAACAACACGTAGCAGTGTATAATGCGGTATATATTAATAAAAAGCAATAAGTCACTTATTTCTAGATGATTAAGTTTAACGTCAAATTAAACCCGAAGTGTCAATCATGCAATTTAGATCAAAGGCATAAAAGTAAATAACACCAATTTTGATAATGAAGGAAAATCCCTTGAATAACTCTTTACATGGATCAAAAACCTCCGGGCAAACTTTACCAAAAAGATCCGCTAGAAAAGATAACTTACGGTTGGTCTAGACACAATTAAAACTTAGTAGACTCTGTCCATCTAACCTGTAAATCACCGAAGAACCTCTTCGATTATGCAACCTGTACTTTCTAGACTCTTCCCAATTTCAGAACTCTAATTACTTATTGGCGAAGGTAAATGATTTTTGGTGTTTAATCTTTTGTCTTGATTTTTGGTTGAATTAAGGTATTTACGGAATGTGTTATTAATTTTTAATAATGCTAGTCAAAATTAAATGTGCATTGTACGTTATTCTGAAATACTTTATAAGTGCTACAAAAGTAAATTTAAGAGAAGATTTCGGTATAAATTTAAGAGAAGAAAATTGTACTCTCAAAACTCAACTTCTATTATTCAAATTTTCTGATATGATGAAATACTACAAATGAACAACATTTTTATATTACATTTGGCACATAAGAATTAATTGCTAATATATGAATTTAAACATCCATTAAAATTCCTATATACATGAACATAAATCTATTCATCTACTTTAGATTTATGTAGATCAAGATTCATTGAGTCTAGATTAATGCGAATATTAGTTAATTGAGAATTAATAATACGAAATTCATACATGACAAAAATTTTGTAGCGTTTATTAAATAATGAAAAACAAAAAGTAAGGTAATATTGAAATAATTAAATTTTAGTTGGTTTAAAATCGTCTAAAAAATGATTCTCACGTGACGTGATATTTAATATATTATTATTATAAATGTTCTCTTGAATGAAAATAGATTCAACACACTGCAAAAGATATTTGGGAATTTTGATGCTTTGATCTTGTGGTTGAATCGAGAGATCTTTGGATGATCTTCAATAATGTGTTCTCTTAAATACGTTGAATAGAACTCGAAAATCTATTGAAAATCACGAACAAGATTTTGCCAGATGACACTACCTCTCAAGAGCCTCTCTCACGGCTAGTGAGCGATTAATCGGTCGCTCGAGCGCCCATGTCACAGTCAGCGAGCGGTGCATGTATTGAAATTTCCACTTGAGCACTCCATGCACGGTTGATGAGCAATTTTGTGATGATTTCTTCTCCTTGGTTCATTTTTAACTTTTTCAAGACTTATACTACCAATCTCCGACTCTTGACTTTAATTATACCTCAATAACAATGAGTTTGAACACGGAACTAGCCAATTACAATTTGGATCTAACAATTACCAAATTAACTCTCAATCATTTTCCACCGTTAATAAAATCCATAAACACAATTCCAAAAATAAAAAATAAATAATAATAATAATAATAATAAAGTAA
This sequence comes from Fraxinus quadrangulata, assembly GCA_903798255.1. Classification (NCBI taxonomy): domain Eukaryota; kingdom Viridiplantae; phylum Streptophyta; class Magnoliopsida; order Lamiales; family Oleaceae; genus Fraxinus; species Fraxinus quadrangulata. The sequence goes on along the minus strand of CAIGRB010083210.1, from coordinate 19,722 downwards.
AAAGAGCAAAATCAAAAGATCTAAAAGATTACCTCTTTCGTCAACTACATCAAGAGAGCAGTAGACAATGTAATGAAGCTTTAGCGCATCATCTGCCTCCGTAAAGCTCTGAATGTACAAAGGATTGTTTTGCCACCACAACAAAATTCATTATTCAAATTCTTATACACGCATCTAACTGAAATATTTATGATAAGCTCTGGATGTGCAAAGGAGAATTCTTCTGCAACCACAAGAAATTCTATAAAAAAAATGTTAAAAAAAAAATTGAATACTTATACACACATCTAATCGAAATTATTATAATCAGCTTTGTATATACAAAAGGATTGTTGTGCCACCACAAGAAATTCAATTAACAAAATTCAACAAATGATTATTCTGCCACTACGAGAAATTCAATAGAAAATTATTCAAATTATAAATGTACACATCTAAATGCAATTACTAAATACTATAAGAGTATTACTGATACATAGAAATGGAGAGTGGAGCACCTGGTGGCCTACGACTGCGACGCAAACGATCATCTTATCCTGCAGACGGGACGAGGAGGCGGGTGGGATTAGTTAACGATAGTTGAGTTCTTTAGTCTTCAGTTGGTTTTAAAATGGGGAAGTACGATTGCGACGCAGACGATCATCTTATCCTGCAAACGGGGACGAGGAGGCGGGTGGAAGTAGTTAACTATAGTTGAGTTCTTTAGTCTTCAGTTGGTTTTAAAATGGGGAAGTTAATATTGGTCCCTACACTTTGTCCTAATAGCATGTTAGACATCAAGTTTAAAGAAACAAGTTAACCATCATAGCCCTTGTTTGATCCTCATTATTTCTAAAATAATTTTTTTTCAACCATACATTCTTCACAATAAAATAATAATACACGTAAACTCAAAATTTTTCCTAATTTTTTAACAATACATTCTCCATTGATCAACTATTCTAAAATGCATTATTAGTAAAAAAAAATGTGGCTCAATCAGGCTCGTAAATTCATGTCTTCGTGATCAGGAATTGATAAGTGCGTATTATGCACTTATTGAACTTCTATTTTTAATTATTTATTACAAAAGTAAGTGAATACGTACTTAATTCTGTGTAAAATATATTAATTGTAGATAACACCCCAACTTGAATACTATTGGCATGAAAATGAAATTTTAGAGCTTAATTGATTCTGATCAAATTGAACATCATTCGAATTACACGTTATCAATTAGAAGAATTAATAGAACATTTGAAAGATATTCATAAGTTTTGGAAGTTAAATTCTGTAATTGAAATTTTTGATGACTAAATTATAAAGTTTCGAAACTTTCATAAGATCAATTATTAATGATTTTGGAATTAAATTATGAAGATTATAAGACGAACGATTAAAATTACAAATAGGAATGGCTTGTGTTGAACAAAAAGAGGAAGTCAGGGACCAAAATGAAAATGGAGACAAGTTATGCCCTTGCAATTGCAAGGGCTTATTAGACTGAAAGAGGGGGCAAATTCATTTGGTTGTGCGATTGCAGCCAAATAGATGGTGTGATCGCAAAGCTTTATTCATTCCAAACGAAATCGTTTCCTTATTCTTCTCAACTCCTATTTGGAAAGCAATTATGTCACGATTTTTGGGGGCCTATAAATACATATCTTCATCCAACAATCAAAGAGGGCGTTGACCCTGGAAAATAGACCTCCACGTGGCCAACAGAAAGAAACTCCACGTATACTCCTCCCTGCACACTTGACACAAACTGTCAGTTGTTCGTGGCCATTCCCAGCGGTGGTGGTAGCAGGCACGAATACTCTGATGATCAAGTTAGTCGACGATAATTACAAACAACCAATTCCAATAGCAAGAACCGTCAGAATTTTTATATTTTCTCAAAATGGGAGGAGAAATTGTGAATTCTTAATAGTAAAGTTACATTACCTTACAAAGGCATAGAGTATAAGTATTTATAGAGAAAGTGGTGGAAGAAGAACCGTTAGATGGAGAACATGTGGCTTCATCTGGTCCGAAGCATCTCTTTATAGATGTCCATCTATCGCTCCAAAGGTTGACATGCATTGCATTTAATGTTTCTGGATTCGAATTTACACATTAGCATTTGCTACAAAGATGTCAAATTCATAATTCATAAGATTTTATTTTGGACAGATCTTTGCCCAAAGATTCGTATCTTATATCAATGCCTTGATGGCCACCACAAGGTGTGTCTTCTAGCCATGCGGCTCGATCTTCGTTCATGCTATCGCTATCCACTTTGGTTCATAACCTCGTACAATATTCTTGTAAGCATTTTGGCACCTTTGAGTGTGGGTCTGTTTTGATAACCAAGCGACTCGTTATCAGAGGTATAACAATAGTCCTCCAAGTCCATGTATAGATATTTATATAATGCGTGGACTTTATGTAGGACAAACTGGATTTTTAAAGAAGTTTAAATTTTAGGTGCTCATCAGAATTACGTATGGTTGTAGCAGTAACGGTCCTTGCAGAGGAAGAGGCACTGGAAGGTGGTAGCTTTGATAAAAGCTAGAGTGGTAGAGATACTGTCCAGCTATAGGACGAGGCTATGGAAGGTAACAGTTTTGATAAAAGCTGGAGTGGTAGAGACAGTGTCCTAGTTGTAGGACGAGGCTCTGGAAAGTAGTAGCTTTGATAAAAGTTAGAGTGACAGAGATAGTATCCTAGCTGTAGGACAAGTCTCTCGAAGGTAGCAGCATTAACAAAAGCTGGAAGGTAGTAGCTTTGATAAAAGCTGTAGTGGTAGAGGCAATATCTTAGCTGTAGGATGAGGCTCTGGAAGGTAGAAGCTTTGATAAAAACTAGAGTAGTAAAGGTGGTGTCCTAGCTATAGGATGAGGCTCTGGAAGGTAGAAGCTTTGATAAAAACTAGAGTAGTAAAGGTGGTGTCCTAGCTATAGGACGAGGCTTCGGAAGGTAGCAGCTTCGATAAAAATTAGAGTAGCAGAGACGGTGTCCTAACTATAGGACAAGGATCTAGAAGGTAACATCTTTTTCTAAAAGCTGGAGTGGCAGAGATGGTATCCTAGTTGTAGGACAAGGCTCTAAAAGGTAGCAGCTTTGATAAAAGTTGAAGTGGCAGAGCGGTGTCCTAGTTGTAAGACGAGGCTCTGGAATATAGCAGCTTTGATAAAAGCTGGAGTGGCAGAGGCGGTGTCCTAGCTATACGACGAGACTCTGGAAGGTAGCAGCTTTGCTAAAAGCTGGAGTGGCAGATACAGTGTCATAGCTGTAAGACAAGGCTCTGGAAGGTAGCAGCTTTGATAAAAACTGGAGTGCCAGAGGTAGTGTCCTAGCTGTAGGATGAGGCACTGGAAGGTAGTAGCTTTAATAAAAGTTGGAATAGCAAAGGTGATGTCCTACATGTAGGATGAGGTTCTGGAAGGTAGTAGCTTTGATAAAAGCTGAAGTGGCGAGGCTCTGAATTAGAATTCGTGCTAATGATTTGAAGGTTGTTGCATGTTTCCATGAAAAGCAGCTAAATCGTCACTTGTTCCCAAGAAAAGCATTTCTTGGGCTGTCACTGCTAATCATGGCAAGTGGCTATTGAGGCTCGAGGAGACGCATCACATGGGTACGTGTGTTACACTGTCATATCCCAGCTATTGATCGTTTTTTATGTTTGATTTCAACGGCGATGATCAATAAATCAATGGATGACCCTGATGGGACCATATATCATCTAAATGGTTGATGGAGGCTACCTATAAAAGGAGCTTGCCTCATTTTACAAACTTTTTACCTTTGGCAAAAACAAAATCGCAATTTCATTATGCAAACACAAAATTCTGGAGAAGTTCTTGCATTTCGACGCGGTTCTCGAAGTTTTCGGCTACTAGCTCATAACAGAATTTATTACTTCAGGTAAAACATTTGGAACATATTTTTTTGTTTTTTGCTTCTTGAAAAATGACTTCTGAGATGCCAACAAGGTGATGGGGGGTGAATTAGTAGTATCTAGGCTGAGTGAACCTACCGTGCTGAGTTCAGACGAGGTGTCTAAGGTAATAGTTGGGAGGAAAAAACATTTGGAAAAGGCCAGATAGCCCTATAGATACTTTAGTTCATTGGGAGGGCTTCTGATTACCCCTCGAAGATGAGGACTTGTGACTTGGCGAGGGAGGAATATGGGATCCCAGATAATATAGGTCTTATAGTTCCAAACCCTAATGAGCGAGCCTATTACCTAGGCCTGGGTGTATGGCAGTGAGTGATACCATTCTTAAAGTACGATTTAGGTTACCTATCCATCCATTCTTCTGCTTCGTTTTGAGATCCTATGGCCTAGCTCTGACCAAACTGAACCCAAATTCATGGAGCCAAATGGTGGGGTCATGGATGCTTTGGCAAGATGCCTCTTACGGGGTGAAGATGTCCTTTTATGTTTTCTAAACCCTTTATATCCCCCAAAATAATAATGGGGGTGATAATACATAAAGGGGTGGTACTACATGACGTCCTTGGGGGCTCACACTCCATTCATGGTCGATCTTTCGACTTCAATAAAGGAATCGAAAAGCTCATGGTGTTGGGTTTCTAGAAGGTAGGACACAATGAAGAGTGACCCCCTGGCGCCTCTGACGGTTTCGACGAAGTTCTCAACTTTTAGTGAGTCCCGCAAGCTTACAGAATCGTTGACAAATAATAGAATTGATGAGTTGAGAGTATCGTCCCACAATGAATAAATTCAATTCAAGTTTACTAACTTGTTATGGGATTCGAATTATATAAACAAAAAAGAGTTCGATTTTTTTTTTATAATTAATCTAAGAAAACTGTAAAAAGTGTTTTGTATCAAATTATGGATGATTGAATTAGATTTTGAATCATCCCATTGATATCTATTTCAATTCTTGATTTGTAATCTAGTTCCGTTCATGCGTTCTTGACAATCGATAAAGTTATAATATATAATTTTTTTCTAAGACAAATTAAATATATCATAATCACGACCCGAATCTATTCCTAGCCCGAATTCGAATGATTAGAATGCATTAAAATTTAGATTATCTATATGATTCCACACGTAATAAATGTTATTCATAACATCTATTGTACATATGTTAATTTTTTTGCGTTTTAAACTTATTGTGAGTCTTCCAACACTACAACAAGCAACTAATTATCTAATTGGTGACCAATTAATTAAATAATGCAATGGGTGTGCAAAATTAATCAAGAAACGCAAGAATAAACTAAATTACTAATCTTGAATTAAAACAAATAAACAATAGGGCTCATCTTCATCCAATACAAAAATAAATCTAGTCTAGCATATTAATATATAAATTACAAAAAAATAATAGAAAAATATCACCCAAATCATGAAATAAATCAAAAGATGTTGATCTTCAAACCTAATGTTGAATTCTTCAAAACCTTTATATAATTGACCTTCAATTCCTTGCTAGAAGAGCTTCACATCTTCTCTCAAAATTTAGCAATTGACCTTTTGTTTTTTATGAATTTGATGATACTATTGTGTATGAAGAGGCAATGACATCAAAAACTTGTTTGTACGAAATCCGTAAGCGTACGAGATCGTTGACAAGTAATAGAGTTGATGGGTTGAGAGTATCGTCCCACTGAGAATAAATTCAATTCAATTCAAGTTTACTAACTTTTTATAGGATTCGAATTATGTAAATAAAAGAGAGGTTTACTTTATTTTATGTTTATTTAATCTAAGAAAGCTGTAAAAATATGATTTTTAATCAATTTATGGATGATTGTATTGAATCTCGAATCCTCCTATTGCTATCTACTTCAATTCTTGATTTGTAATCTAGTTCCGTTCATGCGTTGTTGACAATCGATAAAAGTATGCTATAAATGTTTTTTTAAAAGACAAATTAAATATATTCTAACCACGACCTGAATCTATTTCTAGTTCGAATTCGAATGATTGGAATGCATTAAAGTTTAGATTATCTATATGATTTCACATGTGATAAATGTTATTTCTAACATCTATTGCACATATGTTAATTTTGTCGCGTTCTAAACTTATTGTGAGTCTCCCAACACTACAGAGAACAACTGATTATTTAATGGAGGCCAATCAATTAAATAATGCAATATGTAGGCAAAATTAATCAAGAAACGCAAGAAAAAAAACTAAACTACTAGTTTTGAATTAAAACAAATAAAAAATATGGTTCATCTTCATCTAATACATAAACGGATTTAGCATAGCATGCTAATAAATGAATTAGAAGAAGAATAATAGAAAAGTATCACCTGAAATTGAAAACAATGAATGAAAAGTGAAAAATCAATTTCTTCTTCAGTAATCTTCAGCCCGGATTTTGAATCTTTAATCTCTTGTGTTAATTGCATTTGAATCCCGTGATAACCTCCTTCTTGTGGTGAAAAATAGGGTTTTTATATGTTCTCCCTTGTTCACACCACCCCTTGTAAGTTAAATAGTAGGTTGAAATTGATTTCCATACGAATTTGGATCAAACTAGGAAGTTGGGCCGTTCAAGCCCAAAAATGGCCCCTTGCTCATGCGCCATAGAGCCAAATGGCTCTTAGGTTGGGGACCATGAATTGCCCCGTGCACGCAAATTGCTTTTGTTTGTCCCTAAGTAGTTTTAAGTATTTTGACCATACATTTCTCTACATATATCCGATTGAGGTGATTCAAAATGAATTGGAAATTTAATTCAAAGGAATACAATTTTCTAGAAATACAAATTTCCAATTAGACATTTTCTATCCAAAATGAGTCTTAAGTTGAGGCTAAAAATATGGAGCATAACTTCCTCGGCTAGAAATTGATTTGTTAAAATACTTCCATTATATTTCACTCATTTGACCTCCAACTACATCTAATTGATCCTATATGATCTTCAATCATCGTTTTGTGGTCCGAATCAATTACTGAATGTTTACACTTTGGTCCTTCCCAAACTTGGATTTCCTTCGTTTTCACTCGTTTTTCGTTTATTTCTTCCAAATCCACCAATTTGCATTAAGTTCAGCCTAACAAATATAATTAACACAAAATTAAACTATAACTCATCCAAATCACTAACAAATACTCTAATATAACAGCCTAAATAAGTGTACAAAATACACTTATCAAACACCCCCAAAGTTGAACATTTGTTTGCCCTCAAACAAAATTATAATATAATTTAACCAAAAACTTTAAATACACATATAGTTAGATAATTTGCATTTTGTCTCAACATTGGAATATATGTATTAAAACTATGAACTGCTACAAAATTAAAATACTAAAATTAATTTCTACTTATACATTGCAAAATCGACGTGTGTGTGTGTGTGTGTGACAATTCATGTACAGCATCATAAATTTATAAAGTGATTCAAATCCCAACCTTCAATAGTCAAATTTGTCATTTCTCCTCTCGTAAGTTTCACACCTCAAAACTTATTATTTTCACCATTTTCCCATAGTGTGATCTAACCTTTAATTTATATATTATTCCTCACACTCTCTAATTTGGTTAGATCTTATTAATTGCAGCTCAACACATCAGCAAATGCGAATTCTCCTTATTTTTATTGCTCCAACGTCCAAGAATCAACTAATTTAATAATCTAATGTCAAATGTTGAAATTCTCTCAAACAAGTATTAGGGTTATAATCAAAGCATGTAATAATTTTTTTTCCCTTTTCTCCTTTTTTTCATCTTATGTGCGGACTTTTCTCTATTAAGCTTTCTAAATGACCCTTTTAGCGAGCTCTTAGCTGATGACTCCCAAGTCTGGTAACTATATGGCACATGGTTTTAGATACCATTGCAGACTTAATTACTCAAGTCATAAAGGCTACGAACAGAAGGTTCACAATAAGACAATATTTTCCGTTTTTCATGCAATGATTAGTGTAATACCACTTATTAAACACTTATTCTAAAAAATCAACCTCTAACTTAAGATTTTCACCTAATTTTCTTCTTATTTGCCTTAAACAACCCACATAAAATTTAGCACACATGGGATCTACATCTATCTCAATGTCTCCCCACAATAGCTTAATTACCCCCAAACTATCATATAATTGGTTTAATAATGTATAATTTAGTGGTTATTTTGGTTTAGCATCTAAGGTCCACTAATTTTATTTATTCAATATTTGAATCAAATTATTTCTTCATGATGCAAAATATAAATCTTGTGCGCAAAAATATCAAGTTTTACATAAATAAGCATAAATCATCCTTAACACGCAACTTTTTCACAATTTATAATCTAATACATGATTCCAAATATATGCATCGTGGTAGACAAAATTATATAACCCAAACAAGCACACAAAAATAATAAATAAGTTGAAAATATTTTTGTTTTGCACTCGAACAAGCACACAAACCAATAAAAACTCAATATTTTTCCACCCTCAAACTTATAACAGACATTGTCCTCATTGTCTAAAAATATAACTGGCAATATATAAAATTTAAAAGTAAAGAAGGGAACTTAGTACTCATCTGATATATATTTGAAGGTGGTGTATGAATTGGCATGAAAGTTCTGGCTAACTTGCTATGTCTTTTCCCTTATCCAATGTGTTCAGGTGACATGTTCCTTCAAAATCGTAAAAATCAATCAAAACATGAAACAATTTGTAGTAAACTGATACATACCTTAAAAAGAAATATGGGGATGAAGATAGCCCATACTACTAAAAGCAATATAAATTACTAATCATATATCTAAAATGTAAAATAAATAAAAAGAAAGAAAATTGGGTTACCTTCCAATAAGCGCTTATTTATAATTATTAACTTGACTTTGATGTTCCGTATCATGGAATTCTGAAGAAAGCTTTTGATGTGTTGCTTAGTTTGCTTATTTTGACTTTGATCCACTTTTCATTGATTCTCCAAATCTTAACCTTGCCTCATTCAATGTGATATAACTTGCATATTTCATCTGATTCGAAATCAACTATGTAGACTTCTTCCTCTTCGGACTTAGTCACAAATTCAATTGTCGGACAATCAATGATGTCAAAAGAATGTGTGCTAATTTTATCATCATCAATTGTCACTTCTTCACTTGGTTCCTTTATAATTAGTTTGTCATTCTCTTTATGTTCTTCTTCAATAATTGATATATACTCGAGTTGAATGGTCGATTCACAGTCTAAATTCACCGGCAATGGCGATTCGTTCCTACCAACCTTTTCAAATGGATTATATCCATACCTTTTAAATTTGTCCCAGAACACAGAATTTTCTGTGCATATTTTGCTTTCATCCAACATAACAAGTCATTATAATATTTTGCAAGTGCCTCTTCGTTCAATAAAGAAGGTCCAACCCCTTTAAGAATGATGTCATCCTCAGGATGTGTAGATACATATTCGCCCTCACGCATGTAGCCTTCATCAGATTTGTCAATTCCATGCTTTCGACATCTTAAATATTGTTTAAACTACATAAACTTGGACATAAAGGGATTAATGCATGTATGTAAGCATGCCCAGTATAATGCATCCCATTACAAAGTTCACAATTTATGTCTTCTACAAATATATCCTCATCATCCATGTTGAGATTATTTGTTACAAAAAAAATACTCACTTGCCATCAATAGAATCTTGCATATACCGTCGAATAGTACCTAAAAGAATACCAACCACAAAAGAGATCAGGGTGGGTAGCCAAAATTAACAAAACAAAAATAAATAAAAAAATTCAAGTCTTATATAAACTAATAAACTCAAATTAAATACTTTATTTCCCGACAGCGACGTCAAAAACTTATATGTGAGAAACCCGCAAGCGTACGAGATCATTGACAAGTAATATAATTGATAAGTTGAGAGTATCGTCCCACTGAGAATAAATTCATTTCAAATTTACTAACTTTTTATGGGATTCAAATTATGTAAAAAAAGAGAGTTTGATTTTATTTTATATTTAATTAATTTAAGAAAGCTGTAAAAATGTGATTTTTAAATCAATTTATGGATGATAGTATTAGATCTCGAATCCGTCTATTACTATCTATTTCAATTCTTGATTTTTAATATAGTTCTGTTCATGCGTTCTTGACAATCGATAAAACTATGATATATAATTTTTTTAAAGACAAATTAGATCTATCCTAAGCACGACCCGAATCCATTCCTATTCCGAATTCAAATGATTAGAATGCATTAAAGTTTATATTTTCTATATGATTACACATGTGATAAATGTTATTCCTAACATCTATTGCACATATATTAATTTTGTCGCGTTCTAAACTTATTGTGAGTCTCCCAACACTACAGCAAGCATTTAATTATTTAATGGAGGCCAATCAATTAAATAATGCAATATGTAGGCAAAATTAATCAAGAAATGCAAGAAATAAACTAAACTACTAGTTTTGAATTAAAACAAATAAAAAATAATGTTTATCTTCATCCAATACATAAATGGATCTAGCCTAGCATGCTAATATATAAATTACAAGAAGAATAATAGAAAAATATCACCTGAAATTGAAAACAATGAATGAAAAGTAAAAAATCAATTTCTTTGGTAATCTTGAGCTCGGACTTTGAATCTTCAATCTCTTATGTTAATTGCACTTGAATCCCATGTTAGCCTCAATCTTGTGGTGAAAAATAAGGTTTTTATATGTTTTCCCTCATTCATGCTATCCCTTTAGGTTAAATAGTATGTTAAATTTGATTTCCATAAGAATGTGAATCAAACTAGGAAGTTGGGCTGTTCAGGCCCAAAAATAGCCCCCGCATATACCGAGAGCCAAATGGCTGTTGAGTTGGGAAAAATAAGGTGTTGCGCGCGTACCATGAATTGCCCCACGCGCGCATAGGTCGCTTCTGTTCGTCCCTGAGCAGCTCTTAGTATTTTGGTCATAAATTTCTCTACATATATCTGATTGAGGTGATTAAAAATGCATCAAAAATTAATTCAAAGGACTACAATTCTTCTAGAAATAACACTTTTCCAACTCGAACGTTTTCTATCTGAAAAATAGGTCTCAATTTGAGACTAAAAATTCGGAGCATAACTTCCTCGACTGGAAATTGATTTGTGAAAATAATTCCATTATATTCCACACCTTTGACCTCCAATTGTATCCAATTGATCATATATGATCTTCAATAATCATTTTGTGGTCCGAATCAACTATTGGATGTTTACACTTTGATCCTAAAACATTGGATTTCATTTTTCACACATTTTTCGTTTATTTCTTCCAAATCTACCAATTTGCAGTAAGTTCAACCTAAAAAACATAATTAACAAAAAAGTAAGCTATAACTCATTCAAATCACTAACAAATACTCTAATTTAACTGCTTAAATAAGTGTACAAATACACTTATCAGTACCCTAGGAGCCGGTTTTATGTTGAATTCATTATGTTCGTCGTCTAATCATTGTATTTTGTTCAGGTGTGTTACCTCGGTGTGAACTATCAATAGAGGACTTCGACACTAATTACATCATTTACTAGCTCTAGTCGTACGATGAGCTCATAAAGAAGAATAAACACTTCGTCAGTAACAGTTTGATGGCCCCATGGTAAATTCAAACTGATAGTTCTTGCATTGGGTTCATTAAATTGAAGTTCTAACACTTACTCTTTTTGCAGATGACTTTCTAAAGAAGATGACCCTCAAGCTGGATTTGACCACTATTTAGCGACTGAAGAACTCTTTGGTTGCTTATAAAAATTAGACCAAGGACCTTGTGAGTATAGTAAAAATCTCCCTCTTGCGGATGAAGATAAGGAAAATGAAGAGCCCTTGGTGCCTCCACCTCGTCAATCCAATATCACAACAAAGATAATTATAAAGAAAACAATGCCTGCTACAAAGGTTGAGGCTACTACCTCTAAGGTCCTTAAAAAGGTTTCTGTCTGCTGAAGAAGAAGAAGCTACGCTCAGATAAGGTGGAAAACTTTCTGAGGACTAACCTATAAGAGCTAGTGAAAGAGATACTGGAGGTATTGCCTTTGAAATAGCCTCAGTGGTCGTGGTCCATAATAAATATTGGACCAACGCATGGAGGGACCACACCTTGTCCTGTATAGTCGAAGACTGATGGTGGCTAACAGTGCTTGCATTGCCCGAGCCCTAAGCACAAGCATCTACTCGAAGGCCTAGTCAAGGATCTCTGGGCTAAGAATGTCGACCTTGCCCAAAGTCTGGAGATAGCCTGCACTATGGTGATGCAATAAGTGTGGAGAGAGCTAAGGCAGAAGAGCCCGAGATAAAGAGAGCTGAGGTCGAGAGCAAGTTGGAGAAGGCTAAGGCTGTGGTAGAGCAATTGAAAAAAGAGTTGCATGAAACTAAATGCTAGGTGGCTGCTCTGACGAGGCGAGTGTACTACGCTAATGTGCACATCGCCTAGCAGTGGAGGCTTTGGAGTCTCTAAACAAGGGAAAAGCAAAGTTGAGATAGCTGACGGAGGCCAGATAGAGGAGATTAGGTTCTTGAAGGTCGAGGCAAAAGCTGTTGGAGAAGCGACAATCCATAACTTCGTTGACAACTTTAACAAGACAGAGCTCTATGACACCTTTGCCAATTACTTAGCTTCGTGGAATGTCCAGTTGATGCTAGAGTGCCTAAGGGAGGTCCATTCGGACCTGGACATGTCAACTTTAGGAAAGAAATTTGGGAGACCTACCGAGGGTCACCTCGACATCCATGCTACTGATGAACCTCTAGAGGCTCTAAACGCTGAGGCTACTGCTGAGGATGGGACCATTGTGCCAGTAGATCCTTAGGCTATTTCTCTTTTCGTTGTAATGGCTTCGCCTCCCCACCCCTTTGTACATTGTTCTTACTAATGTAATCATTTTCATTTTTACATGTGTGCGTGCCTTTTCCAAGTAACAATAAACATTTATGCTTTATTCTAATGTATCTTTCCAAGTATGGATGCTTCTTCAATGACAAACTGACATGATTGTCTTGTTAATAACTTATAGTCTACGCTTCAGTGCATAATAACTAACTATCCCAGTATCGTCGCTACATTTTTCACAAAGGGTTCTTCCTGAAGTAAACATGCAATTTCTGAGATGCCACTTCTGGAGGTGCATTGAGACGACCCTTGGGGGTATCATGCGTCTCACATGTTGAGGTTTTATATACCTCGTCTTTGACTGTGGTAACCCGTTATGGATAGGTCATCTATGAAGGCTAGAGTAGTAAAGCATAAGTGGTAATATCATTCCATGAACATGGAAGTATTTACATAAACGCACTTAGAGCAATAAACAATTGATAGTACTTAAATGTTCAACATTCCATGGATGAGGCAACAACTACCCTTCCATGCTCTCAATTTTAAAAGTTCCAGGTTCTTCCTTTACACGGTACAGAGATTTCCTATTAGGCCCCAAATTTCTGGTGCCTAGTTCTTTTGACGATGGAAAAACCCTCCGAAGTACCAGGTCACCTATGCGAAATGTCATGTTCTTGACCTTAACATCATAGTAACAAATCATCTTTTTTTGGTACACAACGAGCTTCACCTAAGAGGTAGCCCTCATTTCTTCAAGGAATTCTAGCTCACACCTCCGTAGTTCATCATTCGTTATTTCGTTAAAATGAAAGAACGAGGCGATGACACTCCTACCTCTATCAGACTCATGACTTCTACCTCATAAGTCATGGAAAAGTGGGTTTCTTCCATTGTAGTTCGGCTGGTAGTGTGTATAGCCCAAAAACCTAGGGAGCTCGTCCACCCAAGCTCATTTTGAAGTGTCAAGCTTCCTTTTTAGGTATACTTGATGGTTTTGTTCCAAGCTTCAACCTAATCGTTGGCTTGGAGGTGTTGGCTTGGAGGTGATAAGGCATTGAGAAATGTTTCTTAATCCCTAGGTCTTTGCATAGATCTCGATGGAAAGGTGGTGGTTTAATTCGATGGTGGATACTGTAAAAGGGAGTGGCGAGGCCAATTGGTTAGATCTGATGGGACCCAATCTCATCCGGTAGTCTATTTCATTTTTCTCGGATCGATACAAAACCCTGTTCGAATTCTTGGAACGGGACAAAAAAAAAGTTTGGTCGAATTTTTTTGTTGTCGAATTGCTTGCCATTGTCGGACACGATGGAATGGTGAATGTCGAACCAACATATTATATTCTTCTAGAGGAACTTGGTAGTATTTGCCTCGGTGATTTTGGCCAAAGGTTCTGCTTCGACCTATTTTGTGAAGTAGTTAATTGCAACATTAGCAAAGCTAGCGCTTACTCTTCATTTTGGCGGGGGGCTTATAAAATCAGCTCCCTACTTGGCAAACAGCCAAAGGCTGGATACTACTGTGAGATTCTAGGATGGTTGCCTTTGTATATTGGAAAAACATTGGTACTTGTCATCATTTTTCAAAGTAGGCCGTAATATCCCTCTGGGAATTGTTAACAACGTAACTAGCCATTGGTGGATTCTTGGCCTCTCTATCATATTTTTTAAAATGTTATGGGAATTACCTCCTATATGGGGTCCTCCAATAATCATGTTAATCTCTCGAATAGACGCATTTTTTTGTGATGGGGGCTTGATCTCTCCCCCTGCTTATGCCCACCTAGGGCCTCTCTTCATCATCATCTTTCCTTCGTTGAAGTGATTTTTCCTTTGTGGGTCGCCTTGCATCTCCTCTTCGAGGAGAGATTTTTCGCTACGGATTATCTTGTGGTTGACCTTCTATAGATCGAAGAGCATCTCTGCATTCACTTGTATCATGGCCATAGAACCAATAGAATGTTACAATAGGGTCACACCTCATCCATAGGCCTATTCTTAGATCTTCTTCCCCTTCATCTATTCTTGGAGTTGGGCTTTCTTGATGTTTCCACCTCGGTGTTGGTACTAGGCCCAACATTTTCATAAGTGAGTGTTGGTACGTTTAATGTAGCTATTGCCAAAGCTTGTCCCGAAATGGAAACCATGGCATGTCCAGCTTTAGTTTATTGTTGGCTAACCAAATCTGAAGTAGGACCCCATCCCATTTGTCTCTAGGGTGGCAAGAGCCACTGTGTTGCCCTATTTTGATGATCAATCATTTTTTCATTGATGATCTCAACCCTCATCATTTTCAACAACTAGTCATAAGTTTCAAGGTTTTTATTCCGCACATCCCTTCAAAATAAGGTATTCATGTTGAGGCCTCCTTTCAGAATTGAAAGGGCCTCTTTATGAGTAACTTGCTTTCAGTAGCTTATCTCATCGGTGAAATGGGCTAGGTAATTCTTCAGTGTTTCTCCTACAGCTTGCCTCATATCTTGGAAGCATTGATGGGGGCCTCCATTTTCCTCCTAGATAGATATTGGTTCAAAAATGTCTTTTTCAAATCAGGCTAGCTCTTGATGCTCAATGATAGTATCCTGTTATACTATACCTCAGCTACATTGCTTAAAGGTTAAGTAGAAAGCTCTGCATTTGTAGGATGGTAAGGCTTCCCTCAAGCTCATATGTGTTTTGTACATATTGAGGTGCTTTTTCGGGTCACCATTTCCTTCATACTTTGGGATCTTGGGAGGTATGATGTTGGGAAGCATCGGAAAGCTGCAAAGTTCTAGAGAAAAAATAAAGTTGTCATTATCATCATCAAGATCGTAGGATCGACATGGCCTTTCAAAATCATTCTCATCCACTTCGTGCCGAGGATAGGGTTGGAATTTCCTCATCAATTTTCCCAATGTACTAGGTTTTACCTTTTCCACTTATTCCTAGGCGGGGGAGCTTGCATCTCTTGGCTCTACATTTGTTCTTGTTGAGCCGTTTGATCGATGGATTGGCTTATATTCCTTGGATTTCGCCCTAACACGCTGATGGACCTCTGCGGTTCATAATCTGGGAGAAGCTGTCTCATAGCTGGGGGTCGCTAGTAGGGCCCACATCGTATGATGAGATATCTACTCTTACTTTCCTTTCGATAGGGGCTTGTCTCTATCAATTAGAATGTCTTTGATTTTGCATTTCTTGGTGTTCGTCGTAGGCTGTTTGGGGCTTATCCTAGGGCACTTGAAAATCCTTTTGACCTTGAACTTGTATAAGGAGCTCGTCCATGGCAGCGTTTTGTATTGCGACACTTCTTATATTGGTAGCCATTTAGGCCTCTTCTTCAGAGACCTCTCTCACTCTTCTAGGATTAGCGTTCTCATTGCTTGAAAAAATTGAATTTTCTTTCATACTCCCTTCAACAACCCAAATTAATGACTGGATTATGACCAACTTTCACTTGTTCTTTGTTCAACAACAAAACATTTCTTCAAGGGGAAAGCTTTGAGCCTTTTCGGTGAGCCTTTCTAGCAACAGTTAAACGATCGCAATTTTATGATTATAGTACGTTTTTATGTGTTTACTAGTGTTGTTTTAAAGATATGGTAAGGTGTGGTAAAATGGGTGTTGAATTGTATAAACAAACCAAAGTCAAGAAAAAAAAGCAAAATGGCGCCTAGTCGCTATACTCGGAGCGCCCAAGCGCCTTGGAAAAGAAAAAAAAAAGATAGTAAACAAACACACAGGGGCTGTGCTTTACCCAGAGGAAGAAATAATTATAGAGATGCAGTGCCTAGTGCTTAGGCGTTGTTCGAATATAAATCACGGTGCACCGCAAATTTTAGGGTTATGCTGTTTTGGGCAAGGAAAAGTTCAATCAGGTTCCAAATTTGGGGAAACCGTATGGGTGGAATATCAATAGAAGAAATGAGGAAATTTTGAGGGTTTCATAGATTAAAAAAAAAAAGAATGATACAACTAGAGATTGAAGAGCAAAATTCAAAGGAAGAAATCATCAAGAATTCAAGTTTGAAGCATTGATTGGAAGAGAAAGAAGATCTTCGTACAAAATTAAATTCTTTTCTACATCTTTATTAAAAGAATCCGCTGAAGTATTCAAAGACAATTTCTTCCATTTACTTTTACATTAAAAGTAACTAATTTTCATATTAGGGCCAACAATGTAATCGACTTGTGATCATTTATTCTTTTATTCAAGATTTTTCTATAATTTATTCATGTATTGTTGGTTTTACTATGAGTTTAATGCATTAAATTAATTGATCACCAATTTGATGATTATGTGAGTCTCTTACATATTGAGAGGTGAGTTTGAGATTTAGACCATATAGTAAAATTCAGTAAATTAGTATAACGTGTAGATATACATATACTAATTATTGCGGTCATAATATGAATTCTTAGAACTAGTGTTTCATTTAACTAAGGCTGATTCACATAGAGATATGAAATCGAATCAGTTAAATAGGCTCAATGAGGGGTAAATTGAATACAATAGAAGAATTCGATCGAGCACTAAATTAGGTTATGAATCTTGAATTAAGAATTAATGTGATCAATAGAGGAAATTGTTATGCCCTGATATTTATCCCATAGTTGAATCTTCAATCAACCGTTATTTGCAAAATTTTGATATTTTCAAGTAGTTTAAAATAGTTAGAAAAAAAACTCACAACTATCATAATTCTTCACTTGCTTTTATTAAATAGGAGTTAGAAAAATTAGATTAAGTCTTGAGGTATAGTCCTCATGGAAACGATATCCGGACTCAAAGATCCACTATACTGCTTGTTACGATATGGTATACTTGCGATATAAAAAACGCAACAAGTTTTTGGCGCCGTTGTCGGGGACTATTTACTTTTAGTCTTAGTTTATTTTATTTTAAACTATTTTTTGATTTGTTTATTTTCTTTTATTTACAGAGCTCCGTATCCAATATAACGATCTTGAACCGTTTAACTCGGAAATAGAATGTACTTTCAGACGAAGACGCAAGGAACACAAACAAAAACAGCAACATCAAATGGTTGACAATCAAAATATTCATATACTTATTCATCCAATTGGACAAGTAGCCATAAGAGTAGCGGCGCCACTGGATTAGTAGCATGAGATAGAGGAAATAAATGAAGAAGACTTACCAGTTTCAATGTTCTTGACGCCCATAGCCGCTCTTGTGCATTCCAGTATTGTGTATCCGGATTTTGGGATAAATAATTTTTAGATAAGGGCAAAATAAATCAATTTGATGAGCAATACTCTCCAATTCTACGAGCTACCTCATGAAAATCCGAACATACATATCTCCTGATTTTTCTGAAATTGTCAAAACTTCCATGCTTCGAGGGTTAATGAAGAAGATATTAATTTGCGATTATTTCCATACACACTGAGAGATGCTACATTGGAGTGGTTAGACACCGAACCTCATGGAAGCATTACTACATGGGAAGAACTGACCAGAAAATTCTACAACAAATGTTTTCCACCAGCGAAAATAGCTAAAATCAGATTGGAAATTCAAACTTTCCAATAGAAAGATGGAGAGAACTATCACGAGGCATTGAACATATTCAAGGAGCTGATATAAAAGTGTCCAAATCATAAAATCACAATAGGTGATCAATTGTAGTACTTCTACATCAAACTCTCACCATTGTCAAAATCCCAGGTGGATTCCACATCTGGTGGATCGATTATAGGAAAATCAGTACAACAAATTATGGATTTATTTAAGTTAATTGCCACTACACATTCAATGTTTTCATCAGAAAGAGTGGTACCCCTGAGAGCATCTAGGATGTAGGGATTCAATAGCACATCATCTAGCAATGCACAGATAGTACCTTTGATAAAGCAGGTAGAGTTATTGGTGAAATCACAAATGAGAGGAGTACATGAAGTGATGGGTGGTAGATCATGTGAAAACCGTAAAGCTAACCATTTGATTGAAATTTGTATGTCTATGTGCTTTCTCGAGGAACAATTTTAACCCATATTCACAAACATAAAACCCAAGATAACACCCGAACTTCAGATGGTCAAATAATCAACAAAAAAATGGTTCAAATAATGCCCAGCAGGAGAAAAAACCAAGTTTGGGAGAAATGTTCAATTAGTGTATATATAGAAGACATACAAGGTGTTCCAACAAATCAACACAAATTTTTAGAATAAGCAAGCATCGATCATGAAGTTGGAGATACAAATTGGTCAAATAGCTCAATAGCTTGCAGAACGCCCACAAGGGATAATGCCAGACAATACAATGATAAATCCTAATGAGCAAGTGTAAGCTATTACAACTAGAAGTGGAGTACAATTGCCAGAGATACATGTGAAGAGGCCAAACAAAAAAGACAAACAGATAGAAGTTGAAGAGGCTCATAAAGAAGAAAAAGCCGCATCAGTTGAGAAAGAAGAGGAAGAGAGAAAAGAAAAATCTACAGTAAAAGCACCAAATCCCATCAAAATTTATGTACAACCAATTCTCTTTCCTCAACGGTTGTATAAAAAGAAGTTAGACAAGTAATTTGACGAATTTGTAGAGATTTTCAAGAAATTGTACATAAACATCCATTTTGCAGATGCAATAGCACAAATGCTCAGTTATGCAAAATTTCTGAAAAAAAACCTATCTAACAAGAGAAAGTTGGAAGAACATGAATCCATCTGCCTGAACGAGAAATGCAGTGCAATTCTCTTAAAAAAGCTACCTCTTAAGCTAAAGGACCTATGGAGTTTTACTATATCGTGCACTATTGGTTCTAATTATTTTGAGCATTACTTATGTGATTTAGGTTCTGGTGTTAACTTAATGCCACTATCTATTTACAGGTCTCTTAGATTGGGAAAAGCTAAACCTACAACAATCTTATTGTAACTGGCTGATAGGTCTATCAAAATACCAAAGGAAACTATTGAAAATGTGCTAGTCAAGGT
>CAIGRB010083202.1:0-20761 GCA_903798255.1 Fraxinus quadrangulata | reverse complement strand
ATGCTTTTACACCCAACAGGTGTTCCGCCAGACATAACCACAAATCAAATACTCGGATAATTCACACTAGAAGTCCTCTCTTAACACAATTGTAGAAAACAAATTCAACTCTACAAAACAAGTCTAAAATGAATAATCTTTGCAACCCAAAAAAATTGATCAAAAAGGGGTCTAATTTAAACAACCAAACAAAAAGGGATCTACTCACGTGCAGTTGTCCAGCATTGACAAATTTATCCTTACCTAAAGTTAGGGAGACATTTACATCCAGTGAACCTGAATAATGGACATAATAAATTGAAGAGTTCAATCAGAGTTTGTGATGGACGGTAAGCTAAGGAGACTTCAACATTGTTTAACAATATTCTTAATAATGATGAAACAAGTTAAATGTGATAGGAGGAACTTACTGTCATAATTGGCCCATCCTCTTCTTTGATGAACCAAATCAGATATGAAGATTTTATCTTTGAGAACAAGATCTAAAGACAGAAAGTACAAATGAGTTTTGAAATCTCTCCAACTCAAATGCTCATAAACACACATAAAAACAGATGGTGACTAGACTCTCTTGAAAAATCATTTGCACATGAAAAACCAAACTGCCAGCATTATCAATTATATTCTTGCCCCATAAGGACATATCAATATGAGTAAGCCCATGGGTGAAAATAAATTAAGTGTTGCCAGATATAAGATCAACTACCACCATTTGAAGTGTTTCCTTCCCAAATTTCAGCAACAGTATAAGAGCATTGGCAGACACCCGACCATTATCTTCTACTTTCAATATTCCATTACATGGCTGAATGTGTGGGTGTATAAAGTGAGCTTGTGTTATGATAACATTATGCCTTTGGCTTGAAAAATTGTTTACTCCCTATTTTTTTAGGAAAAAAGTTGATAGATGTATTTTTGGCCAATCCTGATCATTTTTGAGTTGGTTTGTTTGAATTGTTTAAATGTTATGGAAATGGTATATGGGCTTTAGATTCTTCTATTTACTTATACAATACGAATGGAATACCAAGACACTTAAGTAATGGAAACATAGGGACATACAAAATATGATAGATACTCTAAAACATAATTTTAGCAGATTATTGTACTTCAAGATAAGTGCCTTAGTTCAACAACTAACCTCCTAAAATTGTAGTGCCTTGATTCTGAAATAGAATCGACAATAGTTATGCCTATTTAAGAAGACGCCAATCAGTATCAACCAAGCATACTTATTTTGAGTAATGGAAAAATTTCAATAAACTAATACCCATAAATTGTGTAATAGACTAAAAATTCTAAATAATACAATTTAGCACCAACACTAGTGGCATTAAATTACATGTTTAATTAAATACAAAGGACTAAACTAGTGACAGGTAGCATTATTCAAATTTTCTAGAAACCCCATGACAGAAGACATCTAAAAATGAGGAACAACAAAATCCAAATTAAACAACATTTGGCTATCAAAATATCTTCATAGGAAATAACAAAACAACTTCAGGCAGCAAACATAATTTTTCGGCTTTTTCAAGTATAAAAAATTAATTTAAAATGCGAGAATATTCGAAGTCTGGTAGTATGTGATTTACCCAGCATGAGAAGGATCGGAGGTTCCAAAGACCGAAAAATTGGCGATGCCTCCGGCGAAGCTCTGTAACATTCGAGCATGTCTCACTCGATCCCAAGCCTTTAGCGCCTCCAGCTCTACTATCTAGTTTACCGGGAATGCCCTCTGTAAATTCATTACTCTTTGAACTATACTGATACCACTCGCTGACGAGCCCACCAGTACGACAACCAGCAATAAAATCCCCCCACCAGCCATCACAGTCGTTCCAAAACCCAAAAAGATAGACATATAGATGGGGATTAATGTGAGAAATTGTGAGTTGTATAATTTTTTTTGTTCTGGGAAAATGAGAAGAGAGAAGCAGGCTGGCCTCTTCCGCCTCGCCTCAGTTCCGGCCCTATCGCCAGGGTCGAGAAGAGAAAAGCCGGCGGGGGATGGAGAGAAGAAGAGATGGGACTTTGAGTTTAGAAGAGAGAAGCTAGGGACAAAAGCAAAAGCAGTGTTTTGCGTGTTTTTCAATTTTTACTGTGTAAAAAACTGAAAACGCTCAAAAAGAGATTTTCTCGTTTTGGCCTTTTAGTACAATTTTTTTTTTTCGAAAACGCATTTTCGAAAATAGTAAAGAGAACACATTTTAACTATTTTGGAAATTTGAAAACAGGAAATGACCCGAAAACAGCAAATAGAACAGGGCCTTAAAGATTGTAATTTTCCAGCTGGACGTTGATGTTCTACTTTGACTCGTTGACATGCGAGGCATTTTTCCACAAATTCTGCTATATATCACTTCATTTTGGGGCACTAATACAGGGTCTTGAGATCATGATAATTTTTTGTCGATCCTGGGTCTACTGAGAAGGGTGTAGAATAAGCCTTACTTAGAATGATAGATCGTAATTCTGCATCTTTGGGGTCGATCCTCAAATCGTAAAATTCAATCATTTAACTGTTTGAATTATGTAGGTTTACGACTTTTAAATTTCTATCTGATCTTTTCAGCCAAATTGTCATTTTTTCTCTAATTTGATCCGAAAGACTAGGTTGAAGATATATGGCCATCAACTTTGCTTCACTCGGGTTTAGAATGTTAAGATCAAAGTCTTGAGTTTCCTTATCTAATTCTTTGGCTCTGGGTTTGTCTGTGGCTACCTTATAACTTAATGCATTTGCTAACATATTTGCTTTTCATGGGTGATAGTTAATCGTGCAATCATAATCCTTCACCAATTCCAGCCAATGCCTTTGTCTCATGTTCAATTATTTTTGTGTAAAGAAATATTTGAGACTTTTGTGGTTAATAAACATCTAACATATCTCACCATAAAGGCAATGTCGACATATCTTAAGAGAGAATACAATGGCTGCTAACACCTACAAATCATGAGTTGGATAATTCTTTTCATATGATTTCAGTTGACGGGAAGCATATGCAATAGCTTTTTCGTGTTTTATTAAGACACAAACCAAACCGTTCATTGAAACGTAACTATGAATAATGAAACCACAACTATTTGATGGAAGATTAGAACTAGAGCTGACGTTAGTTTTTCTTTCAATGTTTGAATACTTTTCTCATAGTCTTTAGTCCAATTGAATGGAACACTTCTACAAGTTAATTGGGTCAGTGGTGTAGAATTTTAGAAAATCCTAAAATGAACCTCCGGTAATATCCAACTAATCCAAAGAAACTTCGAACTTCAAACACATTACTTGGTGTTGGGCAATCCTTTATTGCTTCTGTTTTATTTGGATCCACTACTACTCATTCTTAGGTTATAACATGCCCTAGAAAGGAAACTTGATTCAACCAGAATTCACACTTTTTGAATTTAGCGTATAACTATTTCTCTTTAAGAATTTGCAGTACAATTCTCAAATATTCTCGATGCTCTTCTTTGGTTTTCGAGTAGATCAAAATATCGTCAATAAAAATGATAACACATTAATCAAAAAACTCTTTAAAAACTCAGTTTATCAAGTCCATACAAAGTTGCAAGTTCATTCAATCCAAACGGCATCACTAAGAAGTCATAGTGCTCGTATCTAAGTACTGAATGTTGTTTTTTTTCCACATCTTCGGCCTTATTCTTTAGCAGGTGGTAGCCAGAACGAAGCTGAAGTTTTGAAAATACCGATGCTCCTTTTAATTGATCAAACAAGTCGTTAATTCTATCTAAAGGGCAATTCTTCTTTATTGTAACCTTGTTCAATTCTTGATAGTCTATGCAAAGTCGCATGGTTCCATCCTTCTTTTTGACAAGTAGTACTTGGGCTTTCCAAGGTGAAAAGCTTGGACAAATAAATCATGTAGCTAACAATTCATCTAATTGGAGCTTTAATTCGATTGGAATCATTCTATAATGTGTCTTGGAGATTGGGTTGGTTCTCGAAACTAGGTCGATGGCAAAATCTGTTACACTGAGCCGAGGCTCAGGCCGAGCCCCATTTTGGGGAGTTTGCCCAAGCCCGTCCATACGAGCTGCCCAGAAAAAAAATTAAGTAAAAGCATGCATCTGTAGCTGCCTCACGCAGACAGCTATTTTAGCTGCCTAAGGAAAAAAATCCGAGCCGGCTCATCGAAAGGTCGGGTCAAGCCTCTTTTTCTTTGCCGAGCTTTTGCTCGGCTCGGCTCGACTTGGGCCCTAAAAAGCTCGGCCTAAAAAAGCTCGAACTGAGCGCAAGCTTCGAGTTTTGGCTCGTAGCTCGACTCGACTCGTTGACATAGCTAGTAGATCTTGAGAACTTGAATTTGATTTAGGCAAATAGGATATTCAGAATCTTAGGGAAAAGTTATAAGGTGCAGACCACGATAGTTTTTTTTTATTTTTGATGTTTATATTATAGTTAACATGGTAGTTTATGAAATCCTAAAACCAAATAAATACAATTTCTAAATGCACACAATTAGATTTAAGTTGGAATTAAAGGATTAACTATATTCCAAATAGTAGACCCACGGAAATTTTCAAATTAGAAATGGATTAACTATAATTTATGATTTAAAATAATAATGATGATGATGATAAAAAAAGGGCAAAACATTGGTAAACATTGAACCCCATTTCTATGACTTTACAAATTCATAACGTTGTCTCTCCTCTGTACGTGCGATTCTCATTTCTCTCTCTCAATCAATTTACTTCTTAAATATTTTGTGTTTCTAAATTTTTTTAAAGGGAATTTATAAAAATGTTTAGTTCCATACTTGTCAATTAAAAAATGTCTAATTTTGATATCTATTGCAAAAATGATCAAATTTAATACTAAATTGTCTATTATACCCTTAATGAAAAATGAATTTTTTTTTTTAATTTAATTTATTACAAATTTCGAAAAGAAGAAGTAGCTTCCATAAGAAGTTACATTAAAATGACGTTCTCAATATTTAAAAGTTATCGATATTTAAACTTTATTTATTTTGATACTTCATTTGCTTAGAACGAGATTTCATTCAAAACATGAGGAGTTTAAAATTAAACTTCCCACCACCAATAACTCCCATATAACTTCCACCACCCCAAAATGATGAATAAGTGATGCGAAATTCGAGTATAAAGAAGGGAATGAGAATAAATGAGGGTGGAGACTTGATTTTGCAAACTTAAAATCTCAAAGTTGGTTCTTGGATTGTGGCTATCAAACTCTTTCCATTGTGATCGAATTTATGACAAAATGAGGAGTTATTGACAAGCTGTAGACAAGCAACCAAAGCAAGTAATTCAACCTTGGTATGTCAACTAAGTTCTAAAACTTAGAACTTGGTAAGAATCATGCTAGTATGTTTTACCTCGATATCAGAGCCTAAATAGGTTATTTTCTTGTTTAATGACATGCTAAAAATGTTTAAATGTGATGAAAGTGCATGCATGTCGTTTTTCCTTCAACTTGAGTACCTTTAATGGCAAGTTAAAAAATACTCAACATAAATTCGTGAAATGTATACCATATATTCACGTTAGCATGTAGAATATGTTAACATCCAACTTGCGACCTAATTAAAGATAGATTATTGCATATGCCTAGTATATCTTAATCTGAGATCAGCCTTATAAGGTCAATTCATAATGTCGTGCTTCAAGGGAACATAATAATTATAGATTCCTTACACACTGATAAAACATTCAATCAAATTAATTATTGCATTCAAAACTTACGTCAGTGTTAACTTATTTCACCAATCGCACGATGTAGCTGCACTTTCTCACTAGTTCATTAATTGCTAGGGACCCACCTAAAGGATGGTTTCATGCTAACTTGACAAGCCGATCTCAACAACCAATGGAGATAGCCAGTATATGCTTTTTAGTTCGGCACTGGTGATTGACAAGACAGGAAAGTGGGTGATACTGAATTTTCTTTACCATATAAGGATGCGAGCTATCTTTGGAAAGGGAGAGGACACTGGGATTTTTAAAAATATCTCATTTGATGAAACACTTGTAACTTAGAAGTGATTATTAATAAAAATCTTGAGTTTCTTTTTATTTTGCTTTCAAAGTTGACTTAAATTGATCCTTACACTTTTTAACGTCAACAGTTTGGCGTTAGAAGGAGGGCCGTTACTTGAATAATCAACCCTATTTACTAAAAAAGAAAAAATAAGATCCCTTACACGAAAAAAACTTGTTATGGATGATATTTCGACATCAGGAAATCAATCTCGTACCTATTTTGAACAAGCTAATACTCCACATAAAATTGGAAGAGGCTGAGGATAAAATGAAGTTGGCAACCCTCACGTGACCCTCATGAGAGAAACTATCGAAAGGCTGACGAATGCAGTCAACAGATTGGAGTAAAACCAAACCCACGTTCACCTACCCGATACTGAGGTAGAGTCCCCACAAAAGGAACATGCCAGATGCCCTCCCACTAGAAGAACTCTCCATTTTTCAGGAAAAGAACCGTCTAAAGGTCAACCTGAAGAAATCAGGAGTTCTCCCGTAGTAGTGGAGCCGGGTACAAGAAAACCAGCAGTGTGTTCGATGGGTTGGGGTCTCAGCACTCCCTAATACCTCGAAGTGAGTATGCTAAGCCTCGTTTAAAGTGTCCTTTGAAACAAGCTTAACTCGAAATGAACGCCTTAAAAAAGCGCATTGCTGACCTAGAAGCCAAGAATAAAGGAGGCATGGAAAAGTATCTCACTAAGCACCATTCTCCTTTCACTAAAGATATTCTCACTGAACCTCTACCTAAAAAGTTGAAAATGCCACAACTAACTGGGTATGAAGGAGAAGGAGATCACCTTAATCATTTAGACAAGTATACTTCCTGGATGAAACTGCAATGAACAATCGATGCTATTATGTGCCGTGCCTTTCCATTAACGTTGGGAGATAAAACTCAAAGGTGATTTAGGAGGTTATATCAGAAATCCATAAAAAACTAGAATGACCTTGTCACAGCATTCCTAATTCACTGAAGCCAAGAATAAAGGACGCACGAAAAAGTATCTCACTAAGCACCATTCTCCTTTCACTAAAGATATTCTCACTGAACCTCTACCTAAAAAGTTGAAAATGCCACAATTAACTGGGTATGAGGGAGAAGGAGATCACCTTAGTCATTTAGACAAGTATACTTCCTGGATGGAACTGCAATGAGTAGGTGACGCTATTATGTGCCGTACCTTTCCATTAACATTGGGAGATAGAACTCAAAAGTGATTTAGGAGGTTACATCAGAAATCCATAAAAAACTAGAATGACCTTGTCACAGCATTCCTAATTCAGTTCATGGGTTCTAAAGCAAGAACCACACCCAAAGAACGTTTGATAAGCATCAAGCAAGGGAACTTAAAAGTTACCTCAATAGATTTAATAAACAATCTATGGAGGTCGAAAAAATCTCTAATGATGTTGTGCTCATGGCAGTTCTATCTGTGCTAAGGCCTAGAATGAGGTTTTGGTAGTTTGCACATGAAGATGGGCCATGAACGTACCACAAGTTCCTCAATCCAGCTAAAAACATATAAGTGCAGAGGAAACCGCTTCAAATCAGGAGGAAGTCAAGATAAATCCACAGTCCTTTAATCCAATGAGGGAGAAAAAAGTGGATAAGAATTCAATCATGAAAAGAGAAAAGACCGAAGGGAAAGAGATCGTCCAAAGTCTTATCCGAAAAGATTCTGTAAATATCATCCATTGAACACTACCTTGGAGGAGGTCTTTCTGCAAACAAGAGAAAGAGAGGCATTTCGCAGACCCCCACATCAGAAAAAAGATCCATCGAAGATGAACCAAGGAAAATACTATCGGTATCACAGGTCAACAGGGCACAACACAGATGACTGCAGAAATTTGAAAGAAGAGGTCAAATCCTTAATCTGGTGAGGTCATTTGTGAAAGTTTATGGCTAAACCTGATGTTGCATTTTTTTTATATCGCAAGTGTACGATATCGTAACAAGTAATATAGTGGAATTTTGAGTCCAGATTATCGTTCCCACGAGAACTATACTTCAGATCTTAATCTAATTTTTCTAACATTATATTCGACGAAAGCAAGTAAATAATTATTATGATTTTTCCTAACTACTTTTTAGTATATCTTAATCTGAGATCGATCTTATAAGGTCAATTCATAATGTCGTGCTTCAAATGAACATAATAATTATAGATTCCTTACACACAGATAAAACATTCAATCAAATTAATTATTGCATTCAAAACTTACGTCAGTTTTAACTTATTTCACCAATCGCACGATGTAGCTGTACTTTCTCACTAGCTCATTAATTGCTAGGGACCCACCTAAAGGACGGTTTCATGATAACTTGACAAGTCGACCTCAACAACCAATGGAGATAGCCAGTATATACTTTTTAGTTCGGCACTGGTGATTGATAAGACAGGAAAGTGGGTGATACTGAATTTTCTTTACCATATAAGGATGCGAGCTATCTTTGGAAAGGGAGAGGACACTGCGATTTTTAAAAATATCTCATTTGATGAAACACTTGTAACTTAGAAGTGATTATCAATAAAAATCTTGAGTTTCTTTTTATTTTGCTTTCAAAGTTGACTTAAATTGATCCTTACACTTTTTAACATCAACAGTTTGGCGTTAGAAGGAGGGCCATTACTTGAATAATCAACCCTATTCACTAAAAAAGAAAAAATAAGATCCCTTACAAGAAAAAAACTTGTTATGGATGATATTTCGACATCAGGAAATCAATCTCATACCTATTTTGATCAAGCTAATACTCTACATAATATTGGAAGAGGCTGAGGTCAAAATGAAGCTGGCAATCACGTGACCCTCATGAGAGAAACTATCGAAAGGTTGACGAATGCAGTCAACAGATTGGAGTAAAACCAAACCCACGTTCGCCTACCCGATACTGAGGTAGAGTCCCCACAAAAGGAACATGCCAGATGACCTCCCACCAGAAGGACTCTCCACTTTTCAGGAGAAGAACCGTCTAAAGGTCAACCTGAAGAAATCAGGAGTTCTCCCGCAGTAGTGGAGCCGGGTACAAGAAAACCAGTAATGTGTTCGATGGGTTGGGGTCTACGCACTCCCTAATACCTCGAAGTGAGTATGCTAAGCCTCGTTTAAAGCATCCTTTGGAACAAGCTTAACTCAAAATGAACGCCCTAAAAAAGCGTATTGCTAACCTAGAAGCAAAGAATAAAGGAGGCACGGAGAAGTATCTCACTAAACACCATTCTCCTTTCACTGAAGATATTCTCACTGAACCTCTACCCAAAAAGTTGAAAATGACACAACTAACTGGGTATGAGGGAGAAGGAGATCACCTTAGTCATTTAGATAAGTATACTTCCTGGATGGAACTGCAATGAGCAGGCGACGCTATTATGTGTCGTGCCTTTCCATTAACGTTGGGAGGTAAAACTCAAAGGTGATTTAGGAGGTTACATCAAAAATCCATAAAAAACTAGAATGACCTTGTCACAGCATTCCTAATTCAGTTCATGGGTTCTAAAACAAGAACCACACCCAAAGAACGTTTGATAAGCATCAAGCAAGGGAACTTAAAAGTTACCTCAATAGATTTATTAAACAATCCATGGAGGTCGAAAAAATCTCTAATGATGTTGTGCTCATGGCAGTTCTATCTGAGCTAAGGCCTAAAATGAGGTTTTGGCAGTCTGCACATGAAGATGGGCTTTGAACGTACCACAATTTCCTCAATCGAGCTAAAAAACATATAAGCACAGAGGAAACCGCTTCAGATCAGGAGGAAGTCAAGATAAATCCACAGTCCTTTAGTCCAATGAGGGAGAAAAAAGTGGATAAGAATTCAATCATGAAAAGAGAAAAGACCGAAGGGAAAGAGATCGTCCAAGGTCTTATCCGAAAAGATTCTGTAAATATCATCCATTGAACACTACCTTGAAGGAGGTCTTTCTGCAAACAGGAGAAAGAGAGGCATTTCGCAGACCCCCACATCAGAAAAAGGATCCATTGAAGATGAACCAAGGAAAATACTATCGGTATCACAGGTCAACAGGGCACAACATAGATGACTGCAGAAATTTGAAAGAAGAGGTCGAATCCTTAATCTGGTGAGGTCATTTGCGAAAATTTATGGCTAAACCCGAATAAACGAATCAGGTGTCTAATCAACAACCTCACCAAACTGGGACAGTTCAACGAGGTCAGCGGACTCACCAAGCTTGGAACCCCCATCTCAAGCTGAAATCAGAATGCTAGTAGGTAGAAACCAGTACATCAAAGGATCTAGGAGAGTAAGGCGCAGACAAGCACGAGATGCACGCATTTGCCAGAATTACGATATAGAACGACAAAAGCCTGGTAATGACATGGAATCGTTATTAGGACGGTTTGGATTTTCAAAAGAAGATCTGCACGGAATTTTATAGGACTAAAGTAATGCGTTGGTAATAAATATGTCAGTAGTTGGCATACAAATACATCGAACTCTTGTAGATAATGGAAGTTCGGTCAATGTATTGTATTATCGAACTATAAAGAAAATGGGAATCCAAGAATGGTATCTCCAACCGTATTCCAGGAAACTATAGGAATTTTCTAGAAACCCAATTGAAGCCCGAGCTCAAATTGTTATGATCGTAGGGCTAGGCGAGGTCCCCTACCAAAGAAGAATCCTAGTGGATTTTGTGATCGTTGACTTTTCTTCCAATTATAACGCTATACTAGAAAGACCTATATTACACGAGCTACAGACTTTCACTTCAATAAATCACTATTACATAAAGTTTTTCACTCCAGATGGAGTTGGAATAGTGTGTTGAAATCAAGCCGAGGCTAGGGCTTGCAATGTTGATTTACCTAGTCCTCAGGTCCAAATGTTGAAGAACCGATAGAATGATCGAGCGAGGGAAGCTAATTTAAAGAGACCCATTGTCAATGAGGTCAGTAAGAAAATGAAGTGCTCTTATCTAAGAACTGGGGTACACCCTAAGGATCCTATTGAAGCAAGAAAACTCCGAATGAGGTCAGCAAGGTACACACTAATTGACAATGTGCTCTATAAACGGGGATATTCGGTACCTTTGTTAAGATGTCTAAATGAAGAAGAAGTGCTTTATGCTTTGCATGAAGTACATGAAGGAATATGTGGAAATCATTCCAGAGGATAATCATTGGCTCATAAAATCACGCGTTAAGGATGTTTATGGCCTACTATGAAGCGGGATGTCATACAATTTGTGAAAAGATGTGATAAATGCCAACGCTTCGCTCCTAACATCAAGCTTTCGCCAGAAGAGCTGAACTTTGTAGTGGCTCCCTCACCGTTCTCCAAATGGGAGGTCAATCTAATTAGCCACATGCCCTCTGGGAAGGGTGGAACGAAGTTCGCAATCGTTACATTTGACTACTTTACTTAATGGGCCGAGGCAGAACCCCTCGCTAATATCACTGAACAAAAGACCACTAATTTTATATGGAAGTCTATCGTGTGCAGGTTTGGAATACCTCATTCCATTGTAATAGATAATGGAAAGCAATTCGATTGTAATAGATAATGGAAAGCAATTCGACAATAATCGTTTTATAATTTTTTATGAAGAACTTGGCATACAGAAACATTTCTCCACGCCAAATCATCCTCAGGCCAACGGACAAGTTGAAGCAAACAATAAGATCATCAAGCATACACTAAAGGCAAAACTCGATGCTCTTAAGGGAAGATGGGCTGAGGAACTCCCTAATGTACCATGGTCTTACTGTACTACGCCTAGAAGTAGCACGGGAAAAACCTCTTTCTCTCTGGCTTTTGGAATGGAAGCTATGATCCCAATGGAGATAGGGATTCCTTCCATTCAAACAAAAATGTACAACAAGGGGGAGAACGAGAAAGCTTTGTGTAGAGAGTTGGACTTAATAGAGGAAAGGAAAAATGAAGTTGAAATCAGGAATGTTGTATACAAACAACATAATGCAAAGTACTACAATCAGAAGATCAAGAAACGAGCGTTTGAAGTTGGAACTCTAGTGCTAAGAAAAAGTTTCGTTGCTACTGGCTCTGGATCTTTAGGATCTAATTAGGAAGGTCCCTATAGAATAACTAAAGTACTACTCAAGGGAGCCTACAACCTGGAAGATATAGATGACAGACCTATGCTACACCCTTGGAATGTAAAACACCTCAAAAAGTATTATCAATAGGAAGTGAGTGTATTTTGTACTGTAAATCTAGAATAAAAAGTGTGTTCTATCAGAAATATTGTTCCTTAACAAGCTGAGCTAAGATTGCATGTACTGTAACACACAGAAAAAATTTCTCTTAAGGGAGGTATAAAGCTTTGCTCATTAGTAAGCTGAGCTAGGGTTGTATGTGCTGTAACATTTAGACAAATTCTCTCTTAAGGGAGGTTTAAAGCTTTGCTCGTTAGCAAGCTGAGCTAAGGTTGCATGTGTTGCAACACTTAGACAAATTCCCTCTTAAGGGAGGTATAAAGCTTTGCTCGTTAGCAAGCTCAACTAAGGTTGTATATGCTGCAACACTTAGATAAATTCTCTCTTAAGGGAGGTGTAAAGCTTTGCTCGTTAGCAAGCTCAACTAAGGTCGCACGTGCTGCAACACTTAGATAAATTTGTGTTGTAAAAACAAGCAACATATTGTGCATAGTAAAAGATAAACTAAAAATTCATTCATAAACAAAATAAGAATTACTTCATTCAATTAAGCAGTCTTTAAAGAAATTATTAATTAAATCATAAGGAAGAACTTGGTCTTGTAGAGCTAGAATTTTATCTTCAATATCTTCATCAACTGGGGAGATACGAACTTCAGCTGCTTCGGATAATCTTTAGAGCTCCTTCTTTTGCTCTTCTAAAGACTCCATCAAGAAGCCCACATCAAAGTCTGACCTTTCCAATGTGTTTTATAAGCTCTTCTAAGGCCACGACGTAGGTATCTTGAGCAAGTGCATCAAACCCAGGAGAGGCCTTCCAGATCTCCACTACCTTGGAAGCTTTAGATTCAGCCTCTTCAGCCCTCCTAGTAGCCTCTTCAGCTCTCTTCACAGCTTCGTCAGCCTGAGCTCGCTCCTCGTCAGCCTTCTTTTTCTCAGCGGTTGCCCATTGGGTTGCCTTTTCTCCCCCAAACCCTTCCAACTCTACTCCTATCTTATTGAGGCGATCTTCATAGTATTTTTCTTTCTCTGAAAACTTTGCTCGCTCAGCCTCCATGCTCTCACACAAGCCCAAGACTTGATTCTTTACTTCAAGCATTTTATCTAGCTCGGCTTTGACCTAAGCAAAGAAAAGTAATGTCAGTGATAAAACTAAGGAAGAATTTTAAAACTATTTTAGTTTAAATGAACTACTTTATCTGCCATAGACATCATGTACAGTATAGCTCAGTGGCTGTGCAGCTGAGTTGAGATGATGGCCTCACCCACAGGCATCTCAATCAAAAATTGTTGCACCCTCTCGTTCTAACTCCTAGTGAGGAGGTTGGTGGACTCTCTGAAAGGATAGGGAAGTCCTGCAATAGATTTCCTCAATTGGGATGGAGCTCGGAGGAAGTCTAGGAAGATGTCAGGTTGATGGTCCAATAAATTTTCAACATTTAGCCTCTACAAGTCTAAGCACATTTCTTGCGACCTTGAAGAGCTAGCCCCTGTTATCATGGGGACAAAAGTAGGGGTTGAGGTTGGTTTTTCGAGAGGGATTTCAAAGGAGGACCTCTCTGAAGCTAAAGTTGCAGGAATGGACTTAGTTGGCATTTCGTCAGAACGATGACACTTCAAAGGTTGAACCTCCTGCTCAAGTTCGGCCTTCTCTGCCTGCACAACCTCCTGAAGTTGGCTGACGACTTCAGCCGGACCAACCCTCTTTTTCCCTTTAGCAGCATCAGCTGTTGCTTTCATGGCCTTGTATCCCAACATCTCTTGATTTTGAGCAGGGGTAAAAGGAACAACAAACACGTGTTAAGTATGTCTAGTGTAAACTTTAAAGGGGATGTTAATTAAAATATTTACTGGAAGAGGATGGGACAGTTGTAGGAGCTTTGCCTGAGGTCGAAGTCGGTGGAAGATATCGGAACAACCCCACTTAGAAGATGTTGGAATCAGAGATGATGAACTTGCAAGACCTCTTTTTCTTTGGAAGAGTTCTTACCGCATCAGCTAAATTCTGGATAGCTGAGGTTAAGATCACCTTCTTGTAGTCTACGGATAATATTAAGTAAATTAAGAAGGTGCTTATAAAACGAATGTAGGAAAATATTGAAGTTGTGATCACTTACACAGTGGGTGATAAAGAGCAGGAACTACGTCCTCCATATTCACCTCGTCAGGGTAGAACTGACACTCCCCAACATAAAGAAGAACTCCTATTTCCACTTCTTTATCAAGGAAGGAGAATCTAGTACTAGAGGACCACCCGTCCTAGGCCTAAAATTAGCATACCACCAACCGGTGTTCTTCCCATCATCTTTAAAGGTGAAGAGTGAGTTGAACTGAGCCACACTCAACTTAGAATGACCTAATTTACTCCACAAATGTCCTCCAGCCATTGTGACATAATTGAGTAAGAACTATTAACAAGAAACAAAGGAATTTACGAATAATCCTAAGAAAAATGAATCTAAGCCCGACATTAAGAATTGCTAAATTTAAGGCTACTCATCCTACTAGAGGAGCGTTAGCCTGGTGAGGTGGGAACTATTAGTTCTACTGAGCTAGGAATATTATATTTCGCCCTCAAACTCGTTAACATATCCCCCGTCACCAGTGATTTATACGAATCTGCCCTCCCCACTCTTATGAACTTCCCCCATTCCCCTTATGAGACCCCGACCCTTCCCTCTCGACATTTTGTTCCATATTTTTATGCTGGCCTAAATTTTCTGGGTATATGGTGGAGATTGGGACTAGAGTTAAAATCTCCTGACAGTTCAAACTTCCAGATGATATAGATCAAGAGGATACTACGTCTTCCTGTTGGTTGTCCCAAGAATGAACCCTAGATTCATCCGAACTTATGCAAGTGATCTAAGAGGGAATGCAATAAAAAGAAAGTTATTTTCTACTAGGGGACGGATGACCTCACTCAGAAAATAAATAAGACTTTTCAGAAAAGTTGTTGAAGAAAATCTTTTACTTCTTTGAAAGAGAAATTCGAGAGTAAAAGTGTTAAAATGAATGGTAAAAACATATATAAAGAGATGGGAGATGAAGAGGCGCATACTAGACCGTTAGATAGGAAAATAGGATGGAAAATTAATGGCAAAATCCAACCAGACGAAACGACGACTTTTTTGGCAAAACTTCCCAAAGAAGCTAATTTGGGTGCGTGACAGCTCATAGAAAGACAGAAAGCGATACCTATCCAGTCTATTTATGGCTGTAATAAATAATGAAACATAGAAAAATGAGTAAATCATGTCCAAGGTCAATCCGTCGCCTAGGCAAGAATTGACCTGGCAGGTAACTGTTAACATCCGACATGTGACCTAATTAAAGATGGATTATTGCATACGCCTAGTATATCTTAATCTAAGATCGGCTTTATAAGTTCAGTTCGTAATGCCATACTTCAAGGGAATATAATGATTATAGATTCCTTATACTCTGATAACACATCTAATCAAATTAATTATTGCATTCAGAACTTACGTCAATGCCCACTTATTTCACCAATCATACGATGTAGCTTCGCGCTTACTCACTTGCTCATTAATTGCTAGGGACCCACCTGAAAGACGATTTCATGATAACTTGATAAGGTGACTTAGCAACCAATGGAGATATCCAAGTAATGTATTTTTTAGTTTGACACTGGTGATTAAGAAAACAGGAAAGTGAGTGATACTAGATTTTTTTTAACTATAAAAGGATGCGAGCTTATCTTTGAAAAGGGAGAGGACACTGGGATATTTAAAAATATCTCATTTGATGAAACACTTGTAACTTAGAAGTGCTTATCAATAAAAACCTTGAGTTTCTCTTTATTTTGCTTTCAAAGTTGACTTAAATTGATCATTACACTTTTTATCGTCAACAGAATATGCTTGCAAAAATTTCGCGTTGCTTGGCTTTGTATTTTGAGAGAAAAACTGAGTCCTAGTTAAAGAACTCAAATCTTCATAATATGATAATTTCAAGTACATTGTGTTTCATGCTACTTATTTAGTGTGGTTGCATAGATCTTCATGTGATTTTTCCAATGGCATAAAGATGATTAATTTTAGCCTTAAAATAAAGAAGTTAGGACTTTTTAAAGTTTGTTAGAACTTCCAGAAATTTTTGCACGAAAGAAGATAAGCAGTAACAAATTTTATATCCTACTCTTAGATGATTTGTTGACGTTCCAAACATGACTTTAGAAATTGATATTGTAAAATATGACTATGCACATGAATTCAGAATGTCCAAACTAGTTAGAAGGACCAATCGAAAAAATATTTTTGCTTTAGGATGACGGAGCGTGCATTGCACGCATCGCGTCTGCGCATGGCGACGGCGAATGATGTGCCTCCAATTTTATCTAAAAAAATTAAAAAAATTGAACTCGGTTCTGTGCATGAGCATGTGAGACCCGATTGAAATTCAAAAAATTTTAGNTATCTAAAAAAATTAAAAAAATTGAACTTGGTTCTGTGCATGAGCATGTGAGACTCGATTGAAATTCAAAAAATTTTAGATTGGTTTCAAAAATATTCTTGATTTTTCTTTATAACTAAATTAATTTTCATATAGTTAAAAATATTTTTTATATTTAATGATTAAAATAAATTTGTAAAATGCCTTAAAAAAATTTTTTAACTTGATTAAATTAAAAAAAAATTAAATCAAGAATATTTATTAAACGGTATTTTTTAAATAGGAGTTATTTTTAGTGATGCTTTCAAATTTCTAAAATTGAAAAGTATTTTGAAAGTATTTAAAATATCACATTTTTCTACGTTCGTGAGTGGTGTAGGTTTTGATTAGGTTATGTGATCCAATATGATTTCTTTTCAATTTTTATGTTTAATTATATATGATTACATCTATTCACACTTTTAGCTTCCTTAGATGAGATGCTAGAAAATACAGGTTGTGCAACGCGTTAAAAAATTACGTGATTATTGGATCTATGAAATGGATTCACGACGTAACTTGGTACATCCCATAAAATATCTCGAGCCAATACGTCAGGAAGTGATGCTTTTGTAAAAGTATATATGTGATGTTGAAAAAATTTCTCATCTAACGAGAACATTTCATAGTCATTGACATGATATTGCCATTAAAAAAATGTATTGCTTACTTTAATAGTGGGAGTTCTAAGGTTGGTAGATATCAAGTTAACTCTCACCTAGAACTTATGATTTTGCACTATGAGATTAATTTTGTTGTAATGAAAAATTAGAATAATGAACGATGATTGGAAACTTATTGAACTTTCGACTCCGTATCTGGTATCGAATTATCATAAAACTTAATTTACATGAGTGCAAAATGATAAATGCATAAATTGACATTTACATGAATGTTTCTAAAATTTTGACCGATCATGACGTCTAAGAATATCATTACTAACCTTAATCAGGGTGACACCTGATGCTGTCCAAAATCAACCCAAATTCGGTGCAATTAACTCCAATTAAGGTCAACTTCTTTGTTAAGATAAGCATGTTACTTTACAAATATATACAATAATCTATCCTACTAGATTCTCCCTTGTGTGTGTGGCAATGGGAGTTTTATGGGGAAAAAAAAAATTCAAACTGAAAATATTTGAAAAAAAAAAAATAATCAATGAAAAATTAAAATTCTGAAATACATGCTTTCTAAAAAAATTATGAAATACATGTCACACTTATAAATTTGGATATGGTTTATGTAAATAATCAACGATATTCTAGTCTTAAAGCATTACGTGATAATCTCAGAATAAGTTCAAAGATGCCATACGTAGACTAATATAGTTGGAAAAGTTATTGGAACGGTTGGTGCATTATGTGTGAAGTAGACTAATATAGTTGGAAAAAAATTAAAAAAAGAAGAAGAAGAAGAAGAAGAAGAGGTCATTTAACAAAAAAAAATATTGATAAAAGTTCTAGTAAATAAAAATTGATAAAAATTGATGAAATATATAGTAAAAAAGTTGAGAAGAGCCGTGGATCATATTAGCCCCAGTTTGGTATTGATTAAAATCTAAGTTTTAATCTAAATCAAATTCAATAGTTAATTACTCCATTCATCTCATTTATATAGACTGATTTTCCTTATTTTTTTTGTCTCAATTATGTAGGCATGTCTCTTTATTGAAAATGTTTTATTTTATTAGTTTACTGATATACTCTTATTTAATTTGCTTAGTTATAACTAATTTTTCCTAATTTACTACTAGTTGTTGACAATTAAATAAGGATAAATTATGAAAATTTTTAGCAAAATTTAGTTTTTCAATAACATTAAATAAGATTTTATGAATATTATCGAGAAAAAAATGTATTTTAAATAGTAATATGATGTGAAATATATGGCTAAAAAGTAAGGAAAAGTTATTGGAACGGTTGGTGCATTATGTGTGAAGTAGACTAATATAGTTGGAAAAAAATTTAAAAAAAAAAAGGAAGAAGAAGAAGAAGAAGAGGTCATTTAACAAAAAAATAAAAATTGATAAAAGTTCTAGTAAATAAAATTTGATAAAAATTGATGAAATATATAGTAAAAACGTTGAGAAGAGCCGTGGATCACATTAGCCCCAGTTTGGTATTGATTAAAATCTAAGTTTTAATCTAAATCAAATTCAATAGTTAATTACTCCATTCGTCTCATTTATATAGACTGATTTTTCTTATTTTTTTTGTCTCAATTATGTAGTCATGTCTCTTTATTGAGAATATTTTGTTTTATTAGTTTACTGATATACTCTTATTTAATTTGCTTAGTTATAACTAATTTTTCCTAATTTACTACTAGTTGTTGACAATTAAATAAGGATAAATTATGAAAATTTTTAGCAAAATTTGTTTTTTCAATAACATTAAATAAGATTTCTTAATCCGCACGAAAAATAAAATTAGCCTATAATTAGGATAGGGCGAGAATAACCATATATTATGAAACTCACAACTTTACAATCACACATTTTATTAATTTTTATCAAAATATAGTAATCTAAATTTAATTTCCATCAAATAGGGGTTTCACAATTTTCTAAGTTATCCCGAGGAAGCACTAAAAGGTAAAATTAAACAAATAGTTAAAACAGGAACGGATTTCATTCACTTGGAGAGTTCAAATTTACCTTGATTCAACTCAATTTCTTTCTTTGATTTATGATATAGAAAACGAACAAGATGAACACCAAATATAATTATCTCTAATTAGCTTGGCCAACAATGGACAAGAACGCCCTCTTCACACTCTTCATAGGGCAGTACTGCCTTCTAACCTTGCCGGAACTTCCATTTCTATCACCAAAGCACAATATTGATTTGGAGAATTGGATTCTTGTTCTTCATATAGCCCGAAATGGATAGCTGACGTTGAACTATCCTTAGAATACTTTGGAGTGCTTGATGGCCAATTCATCCGTGTGGAAGTGGCTGAATTCGAGGATGAAGAACGCGATGAAGAAGATGAAAATGATGGCGAAATGTTAATTT
Source organism: Fraxinus quadrangulata (assembly GCA_903798255.1). Classification (NCBI taxonomy): domain Eukaryota; kingdom Viridiplantae; phylum Streptophyta; class Magnoliopsida; order Lamiales; family Oleaceae; genus Fraxinus; species Fraxinus quadrangulata. The sequence continues at coordinate 1,119 of CAIGRB010083202.1, read as the reverse complement.
TCTTGGAAGAAACTCGTGGAATAATGGAAGAAAAGATTTTCGAGTTGTTTGGATTCTTTTTCTGCATGGAATTATTAGGGCTGAATTTATAAGAAGGTGGTGGCGTGAGTGGCCGCAGAGGGCTGTCTGAAAACGTGTGTTTCGGGGTGCCCGGCTGAGACTCCCACAAGAATGGAACAGAACCGGCAACGCCATCGTAGCACGACATTCTGAAAGATGAATCCCAGGCCACGGTGGCAGAGCAGGAGTTTTTCTCCTTTGACAAGAGCCTAAAGAAAAATTTGTCATCCTGCTTTATTTGGAGGAATTTGGGAGTAAAATCTTGATTTCCAGATAGCATTTTGGATGGATTTGCTTCTGCCATTTCCTTCTAGAGGAAAGGAAAGAAAAACAGGAAGGAAAAATAATCAGTTTTACCTCAAGATCTGAAAAATGAGTAGAATTGAAGAAAGTAGAGAGAAATCAAGCTCAGTGTTGCATTAGACATTGCTCTGCATTAATTTATTTATGGGTAAGTTCAAGAAAACATATTAATTATTATATAGTTAATACCCGGAGCCTAATGCACGATGATTTTTATTTCAGGAATAGACCGAAGATATTATTATTGACAACGAAATACAATTTTAATAAATTCATTTTTATATTAAATAAAAAAGATTGTATATCAGTGGCGTTGGTAGTAAGGTGCAACTCGAGTATATTGTGAAATATGGAGGAAAGAACAATTTCACTTGAAAACATCAAATCGGGTGACAATGTTGCAAATCAAGAAAGCAAGTATAGCTAATTCTATAGTCAGCCGATTGGCATGATTCCAAGTTTCACCGACATAATCTCGTCAAGCTTTTGAAAACTCCACTAGTTTTATCTAGGAAACTCGAAATACACAATTTGAAGTGAGGAAAGTGTTGGGTTTTGATACCCAATAAATCCTGTACAATGATGTTATATCGGTTTTATTGAATTATACTTCATAGGCCTCGGCCGATGAGTGAAGTGAATTATCGACATCACAATTGAGGCGACCAATCCTACGACCTTTATGGGCCATTTGAAGTAGCCTAATTTAGTTAGTGTTGCTCATGGCCCGGCCCATTACCATGGAAGGTTTTTCGG
>CAIGRB010083195.1:0-12441 GCA_903798255.1 Fraxinus quadrangulata | reverse complement strand
CTAAAGAGATTAAATTTCTCTTTAAGTTGGGAATGTATCTTGCTTTGTTCAGAACCAGTTCATTTCCATTGTTAAATTTCAAAACAATCATACCAATACCTTTAATTTTGCAAGAAAAGTTATTTCCCATTTTTACTTGTCCTCCATTTGTTTCTAAGAATTTAGTAAAATACTTCTTACATGGAGTCATGTGAAAAGTACATCTTGAATCTAAGATTTATTCCTCTTCAGAAGCAGAGTGACATGTCACATAGACTTGTCCATTTGTGGCTGCATCTTCTTCATAAGCTATTGCAGCTCCACCCTCAATTTTATTACAGTTTTTCAGTTCATCCATTCTCTTGATACAGTCTTTAATATAGTGACCCATTTTTCCACAAAAATAACATCTTTTTTCTTTAGCTTTATTATCAAATTTGTTGAATTTAGATTTAACTTTTGAAAAGTTTCCAGAATGCTCTTTTGATTTCCAAGAGTTTTTATTCGAGAATTGATTAGTGTTCTTCTTGAAGGAATAATTACCTTTTATGTTGTAACCTACTCCAGAATTGGATGTTTTTAATTCACTTTTGAACTCAAATTTTTTATTCCTTAAAGAAGACACAACATCATCAATTGTAATAGAGGTTCTTCCATATTCAAGAACATTTTTAAGTTCTTTATATTTTTCAAGTAAAGATGATAGTAATGCTACAGATTTCTGATTATCAGATAGAATCTTACTACTGTTTGTGAGATCTTAGGTCAATTTATTAAATCTGTCCAGGTTTGCTTCAAGATCACAGTTGAAGTCAAATTTAAAACTGAAAAACTGCTTCCACAAGTAGCATTTATTGGGAAGAGTTTTGGTTTTGTATAAAGATTCAAGTTTAGTCCAAATATCTGCTGCAGTAGTAGTGTCACCTACTTCTCTAATCACACTGTCTGATAAATGGAGGAATATAGTACTCCAAGCAAGTTCAATTTGCTCAGTTCTTTTGGTTTCAGTGGTTTCAACTCCCCAAGACTCATCTAAGGCTTTAGCACATTTTTGTTGTATTAATAATGCATTCATCTTTTTACACCAGAGACTAAAGTCACCCTTAGCATTCCAGATTTCTATGTCAATCTTTGAACTTGCCATAATATATAGAATGATGCAAACAGTAGTAACAAGAAATCAAGTTAGTATGTTTTTGCAACACAGTACACACCAAGTGTTAAAGTAAAGATGATCTTCACACAAAAATTTATGCACGAGAACTGCTGAACCAAATTGACATGAATAAACATGTCAGAAAATTAATAATTTCGAAAAACAGAAGTGACGAATATCTTGTAAAAAACTAATAAACCTTGTCCCCTTAGATTCTAGGGTTCTCTTATGAAACCCTAAACAAAGGAAGATCAAGGTAGTTTCCAAACAAGAAGACTCAAACAACTAATGTATTCAAAAATAGCGACTAAAATAGGGTTAGAAATTTGTTACCAGACGCGTCTCAGTGCAATAGTGTAAAATAGTGAAAAAAACCCAGACTATTTTACGTTCCACAAAAAGGGTGAAAGATCGGGTCTCCTTTATACAGATCCGTAAAGGATCAGTTACCAGATTCCAAAAAATGCCCAGACAACTCAGATTAGAGGCTTCCAAGAACATATCGAATGCTCTGATACCACTGTTGGTATTTTACAGTCCCAAATATATATAAAATGCAACACGAACACAGTAATTTTTCATCCGAAAGTTCGGATGTTCACCAAGAGACTTGGCTAATCACCCGTTGAGCATTCACCGTAGTGATTATCACTCCAATCCACTAGAATTCAAACGAAGTTTATCAAGATACAAAATCAGAGATACAGAAGAGTCACTCGACTCAAAAACCCTCAGCCCTAATTCTTTTTCTCTCTATTTACAGATTACACCAAGTAATTTAATTTCTGCTCACCAAGAACATAGAAACCACATCCAAATCTGTAATCTACTATAGAAATCACCAAGACATTCCAATCTCAAGATTACAAGATGAAAACCAAAGGTTTTCACTAGAGAGAAAAACAGAGAGTAAAAACGAACGAGAGAAAACCCTATAACCAAAACCAAATCACCAGCCTGAAAAATGGAAGAGTCGAGAATATAATGAGTCACCATACATCCAACGGTCATGCCAACACCAAGTGTCATAATCTCAGCCATATAACTTCAACAAACAAAGTCGCATAACAGAAAAACGCGAGAATGAACAAATGGGCCAGACGAGGTCACATTCATAATAGACATTGGGCTGATCAAGTTAATTGGGCTTCATCATTGGGCCTTATAACAGAAATGTTAAGCACATGTTTAACAGTTGACACAATGTTACATGACACTCTTTCATTAGACAATTTAAACAGAAAATAATTTTTATAGCCTATGATTTTTTGACAACATTACATGTTTGTCTCTTCAACTGTTCGTCTCTTCGGCTATTTATAATAGCATATTTATAAATTTTTCGATCCTTCATTAAAAAAAAACATTTACCTAAAAAATCAATAATTGGAAAAGATTATGCAAAATGGTAGTTATTGTAATTACACATATTTTTGTCCCTTCAGCTATTTTTAATAGCTTATATGTAAATTTCTCCGATCTTTCGAAGAAAAAACAAAAATTAGGCGTATTTGTCTCTTCATCTATTTATAATATTATATTTGTAAATATTTTTGCAAGGGGTGCGTTTTAATCATTGTGCAAAATGTAGTATGTAAAATTTAAATTATAAAACGCTATATGAATTACACCCTAATAAAACATTGTTTGAAAAGGGTAATTACAGCCTTATATGTGCATTTTGTAAATTTCCTTATTTCCTCATTTTAATTTGACATTAGTTCTAATCACAATCAACAAAATTCGACTATTGAACGTGAGAACTACCACTTGATTGACATTAAATTAATCAGTTTCGTTAAAGAATATTTGAAATAGCAGTTGTGCTACCTCCTTCCAATTTATTCAAACATGCTCTTGATTTAGTGTCAAAAAAACTACTTAAAATAATAATAATAATAATAATAATAATAATAATAATAATAATCGCAGCCAAACACGATATTAACACTTTCAAATTTGCATTAAAATTGAATGAGAAAAAATGGGGCAGGAAAAATATCTAACATCTACAAAATAAAATTCAATCCACCCGGTAAAAACAGGCAATAAAGTTGATATTTTAAGCAGGTATACAAATTCCAAAAGTCAAAAGAATGGCAAGACTTTAAAAAATATTACAAACTTTATTACAACGAAACTGTATTTTATCAAAACGGGAGACAGGGAAGGAGTGGGAGGTCGAAAAACAGATAGCAAAAGCAGAACTATAATCCAATTGAAAACCTTGTGTCTTCTAATGCTGCTATCTGTTTGTTTATCGAACTGGCACCCGCCATGAACTCAAATCGGTTTTGCCAGTATAAACCCCACGAACGAACAAGTCATCATAAGAATGTTGCTAAATCATCTAATCTGTGTAGGAGAACACAGTAAGCCAGACGCATCAGATCCTACCTCTGCAAGGTCACAAACAGTGCAAAGCTGCCCTTTTTGGGATGGAACAAAATGTGAATTGCAGTAGGGGCATGTTACATCCTTTTGGCCCCGGTATATTGGGACATAGGTGGCTCCACACACCACAAAAGGATTTCTGAAGTCATAATTCAGTTGGGCAGCATCCCTCATATTCTTCTCAGCCGCCTGTAGAATTTGGCGGGCCAATTTCACTTGGTTTTCAGCAGTTGGATTGGTTTCCAGGAGTCGCCTAGCAAAGGTGGCTGCAGTGCTTAGATTCTGTGCCTTGTAGCAAACAGTCATTGCATTCAACAATGCTAGTCTCAAGTGTGGAGTCTGGAGTTTACAGTGGGTAAAATATGCAGCCAGTTCCTGTTGACGAACCGGATTGTCCTTCAGTTCCCTCCTCTTAAGTTCCATCTGCAAACCCAAAACGTACTCCTTTACAATTATAATCAACTCCTTAACTTCATCCATTTCCCTTCTTGTTTCAACCACAATCAGGGGAACCGTGTGAAGAATAGCCAGGAAATGTCGAAGTGCTTCAGAAAATTTCCCAGCAGTTGTTGCCTTGTAACCGGCCTTGAGCTTCTCTTCCAATTGAGAAAAATTAAACACGAGTGCAGGTGGGCCCCGCACATTGGGACTTGCTGACTCACTCCAACCCCTCTCAGCTGCCACCGAGATCACAGGGGCCAATGAAAAGGCACTCAAATAAGTGTGACTGCCCATGTGAACATCAAGAAATAATGACTTCAAAGGAGAGAAGTTTCTTATCCCTAATTGTCTGCTCAATAATCGCACTGCTGTGTCAAAGTTGCCAGCAGCTGCATGTTCAGCAGCAAGTGACGATTTCTGCAACCAAATCTGACTTACTGGCATTCCGGGAGTGGGAGTGACAAATACAGAAGAGCGAGCAGTTGAAGCAGTGTTTGGTGTTTCGGGAGGTAAATCCAGATCCTCAAGATCCCATCCTCCCTCCTCGTTTTCTTCCTGCACGTTCTCTTCATCCAGTACCATACTAATATCTCCATTCTGCAAGTTCTCGACCTCACCAATATCCAATGCCTCACCCCAGTCAGCATCTGCAGCCTCTTCATTATCCTCGTGTGCATCTCTGCCTGTTTCGTCAAGACCTCCCTCGAAAATCCCTTTACTGACCATCAACAAAGGCCAGTCTCCGGCACACAAGACAGGACTTGGGGGTATCAAAAGAGAAGCATTCCTCCCCTGTGGCAAAGAAGGAACATTATCCCCCAGTTCAGCAGCTAGAAGCTCAGCAGTATCATGCAGCCCATGGACTGAGGATGTGAGGTATGCAAGGGGCAAATGACCGGCACTCTCCAAAATCTTAACACGCTCACGGACATCGCCAAGGTACAAAGCGTCATGGAACTGGCCCATCACATCATTTTTTACCTCGGCAATTTTCATCATTTTCGACAATTTGTCCAAATTCCCAGTTATCAGATAATGGAAGGATAGCCTCCCGAAGTTCTTGGTTCTCTGGTAAGCATACTCAACAATCCCAGTATTACCCTGACGAAGGGCCTCAACCCCTAATCTATACCAGTGATCTTTCTCATCAATCTTTTTAGCAGATTCAAGTGCTTTCTCTATGTTCCCACTTTCAAGTGCCAAGCTGAAGCGAGTCTTATCATCCTTCACAAAATAAAGGGCAACTTGTGGAAAGCCCTTCTGCTGCAGATAAGCAATCATGGCGTTCCCACAGAGTTCTGAATTCCTAATCATATTCATAACCTGGTCGTATCTCTTCCTCAGCAGGGATAGCTTGAAAACATATTCAGTCGAATCGATAATGATGGGATGGTTTTTCCCATCTCGGTCCAAGCAAAATATCGTGTTGCCATAAATTTTCGTGATATACACCGGGACATCCATCGTCTTGATAACTCCACTGTCCCCGCTAGGAAGGCAGTACTTAATATGTGCGAGTGTTGTATATATGAAGACGCCATTGTCATCCCAAGCTCCACTCTTGATGCGAATTGTCTCGTGTAGGGTGCAGCGGTGTGCAAGCTTCTTATCAGCAATGACTATTGAATGTTTACTCAGCAAAGCAACACTCTCCATGTCCTGTGACCAAACAACATACCTGACAAAAGAAGTTTGAAGATCCCCAAGAACAATCCGCTGTTGGAGGTCAAAAAGGACAACTCTGTCCTCAGCCCTACATAGCAAGTTTCCAGTGCCTGCATAAAATATCGCATCAGTAGCAAGAGGAAGAACACTCTTCTTGACAATCTCATTTTTCAGGTTCTTAACTAAGACTTGGTTGCTACTCCTCTCAAGTACAGCAAACCTATTTCGCGCCACAAACAGAGCTGTTACCCCACTACCTCTTTTTGCCTCTTGAACTGTATCACCTCTACCATAGCTATCTTTGGGTACAATATAGAGTTCATATGATCCCCCATCCATGTCTGAGCAGACCAAAACAGCATTCTCAGTGGGGCTGTATGAAAGAGTTTGAGGCCCTTGATTCAAACTATTAGAACCAGGCCGACGAATTGGTATCAACTGAGTGTCTTTCTGAATGGAATACTCGTAAACACGTAGAAATCGGTCTTTGATATAAAACAGAGAGTCACCACTAACAGAGAAAGCAGGACGCTCTCTCTCCAACTTGAACACTATCATGCCACTGTCATGACCAGCAGCTAGGAGATTCATCTCGGGATGAGCTGAAAGGATCCAGAACCTGTCGTGCTCCCTGCGGAAAGTCTGCAGACCAGTTCTTTTAGTAGCATCCCAAACTCGAATACTTTTATCTTCTGAATTTGACACAATGATATCCTGTCTTGCATGGAATAAAACACACGACACGTTATTCAGGTGCCCACTCAAACTGTCCACTTCCCAAGCCTTTGTATCTGAGAACAGATAAATCAGTTAGAAAAAATTCAATAATTAAAAAGTAGAAGTTATGTAAAACTGATATCCTATAATGTTTTAGCTAGAATTCATGTAAGATTGTTTAAAATGAATCTCCCTAAAGGAAGTTTACATTCTCCTCGGTTTGATCCAGTGTGAGAAACAAAAATCAATGAAGAAATCCCCCAATGCAAACAGTATATTCCTAATAGATAAAGATGATATTACATTAACCTCCTCTCTATTTAAAATTAGTTTAATTGACTGCAACTTCAGATAATTTCATCAACTAATTATAAAAGTTCCCTTTTTATCACCCTATCATTTTCATTAAATTGTATGTAAAAATTATGAGTGCTCTAAATTTAAGAATAAATATTCTCCCCTGCAAACGTCAGGTCGAAGCTAAACTCAAGAAACGAAGTTGTAAAATACAACAAACAACAAGACAACTGACAGAAAATGCTGGCATGGGTGCTCAATGTCATTATGGAAAATCAAAAGAAAAGGTTCTGTAATGATCATAACTAAAGGAGAGATAATTGCCATTGATACTTAGTTTCAAACAGTCAAAATAAAGGGTTTTTGCTATCATTGGAATTTCTAATTACATAAAAAATAACAGCACGTTTATTATTTCCTATTTCTTCAACTCCTTTATGGAAAAATGATATTGCTAAAGAAAAAGTGACTTGAGAGCAAAAAAAGTAAAAGATCAAGAAAGAAAGTGCCTTGTGGGAAACATAATCAAAGGTCAAGCTGTGTATACTTTATACCATTCATGCGCCAGATTTTCACTTGGCGGTCATCTGCTCCAGAGACGATCAAGGGGAGTGTTGGATGAAATGAAACCCAGTTAACCCCTCGATCATGACCTTCTAGAACATACTTCACAACAGCATCAACGCCACCAAAAAAATCTGTGTTCATCTGACTTAGTCGCAGGATGTCATCAGCAGGAGAAACAGTTTTCTTCCTCAATGCACCAATATCCCAAACACGAACAGTCTGATCCAAAGAGGCTGAAATGACCAAATCTTCTTTCGGATGAAAGGAGGCACACATCACATAATGATTGTGCCCAGTCAGAACAGAAATGCAAGTGCGTGATTGCCAGTTCCATATCCTGATTGTCTGATCGTCACTAGCACTGACAATCCAGGGATACTCATGGTGAAATTGAACAGTTCGGATATAATCAAGATGTCCAAGAAGAGTAAACAAACAACTATGCAACTTGTAATTCCAAACCATGATCTTATAATCATCTCCTGCAGAAACCAGAAAACATATACTTAATGATCATCTAAAAAAAAAATGTCAAAGCATTCTCACAGAACATAGCTGATCCAATTTGATGAGTGAAAAACTCTTTAATCGAACGAAAAGATCAACTATAAAATAGGACATTTTCAATTATAAATCAAGAGGAAGTTGAATCAGTTCAAAGTTATATAAAATGATCAAATTTTGCCTAGTTTTGAATACAGTAACGCACTCATAAATGTTTTAGGGGTCTATATTCGCCTTTCCAGCCTGATGAAGAAAATCCATTCATAAGGTTTGAATCCAGCACTGCATTCTATAGAAACTAAACAACAGAAAGTAATCAGCTCTACTAGAAACAAGATTCCAACACATATCACCCTTTCTTAGATCCACTACTACAACAAAAAGCCCAAAATTGATATAAGTTAGAAAACCATCACATTTAAATTTGGATGATCTACATTTAGGGCATACTTTGCATAATCAAATAAAGAACCATAAATCAAATTGTGCACTTTGACCCCAAATCATAGTTCAATAACACATCGGGTATCCAACTTCAATTACACAGTAAAGTGTGCAATAGCACATCCTTCTAAGTTCCAAATAAAAGGGGAAAAACTTCATTGCTTAAAAGGAATCCAAATTCACATTGTCAGGTCACTTGGTAAACGGAAAATAAATAATACTTGCAACCCAAACAGAAGGTAATCAGTTTATATGCTCACATTATTGGTCCATGAAGTAGAATACAAATACATGCAACCAAATGCCAGAATTAGAATTAAATCAAAATATTTTAATGTAGCAAGTATAGATCACCAAAAACTAAACAGTAACAGACATCAATATCTATTATGATCAAGATCACAAAGTTCAAGGATCTAACATCAACTGTCAACCCAAACCAGCAGATCCAGACTAGTAAACATCCTAAACAAAAACACTTAATAACACAATCAAGCAAAGACCAAAGTGCCAATTTTTTTTATTTTTTGCGAAACTCGATAAATTAAATACAAATCAAACCTCCAGATACAAAAAGGGGTTGGGACTTATGAAAATGGACTCCGCGGACGGGTCCAACGTGCTTTTCAAACCGATCGATGAGAGTGCCCATACGATAATCCCACAACTGAATCACACCGCTGTGTAAACTCGCCAAGATCCATGGCCGCTTGCTGTGAAAACTCAATCCCTTCACTCTATTGCTCTTCGTCTCAAACTTGGTCAACATTTCTCTCAATTATTTTCCTTCACACAAAAACACTGAGATCTAAATTTTCGATAAAAATCGGAAGGCCCTAAGGGATATTCATTTTTACCTGCTCCAATTAAGATCTATGCAAAATTGGGCATTTCCGTTAAAGATCGAACTAGGGTGTAGCCGGGGCGGGACTGTAGATCAAGAAGTGAAACGAAATAGAGTGACGGTGCTATGCATTATTCTTCTTTATGTCTCTGCTGGTGGATCTACTTGCATCCGATTGTTAAAACGTCCAATTTTACGAATTTAGAGTTCAGGAGACTCAACTCTTTGAGTCAACATTTAAAATATCTTCCAAAAAAGAAACTCTTTAAATTAATATTTTCAATTTGAATATTTTCATTTAAAAAATGGGTTTGAATTTCCAAAATATTCTCTATAATTAAATACATTGCATGGTCGAGCCAAAGTGTCATGTATACTGCATAGAAGAAGTGCGAGGCTCCTAGCTTCTGCATTCACGAAAGACATCTTTCAGTTAACATTTTTTCAAGAGAGCTTCCGTAAAAAATTCGTCTCGATTGATTGATATGACAACTCATTGTAACATTACTTCAACATCAAATTGTTAGTCTACATAATGAAGGTTAGATCTAGGCACTACAATGGCTACTTTTTAGAATCAATAAACGTTTGTCAAGTTAGAATTGATAGAGTAACATTTAAAAAAAGACCTTAGCCGTTAGATGAGGCCACATGTCACTTCATCCAACGATTACCATTTTTCTTTTACTATTATAGAAACTCACATATTGTGTCATTTGAAGGCAATGCATGTTTATACATTCAAACTATAATATTACTCTCTATGTATTTATTTAATATCCTCCTAATCTGATCTCTCGATACTTAGTGGCTCACATTTCTAGCACGTTCCACACCCTTTCATTTATACATTAATTGGTTTGATCGTCGTAGTGCACACGGCTGCTTCCCCCCACTTCGGAGAAGGTCACGTGTAACTTACGATTTGTCCAAGTGTGTAGTACTAAAGATTTACGTGAACGTGAGATGACTTGTGATTTGTTGGCCACGTGGATGTATATTTTTCGAGGTGAAAATTGGTAAAGATTTTATTTCCATGGTATCCAATGAGAACTGAAAGATAGAAAATTTAAAAAGAATATTTTTAGAGAAAAATAGAGACGTATTCTATATTAGCTAAGGAAAATTTGAACTTTTCATCCTCACTCTTTGGAAAATGTAATAAATTTGACCTGACCTTTTTTGACATAATTTATCTATAACCTCTTAATATGTAGGAAAACTCGTCACTCTCTCCATTTGGGCCATAATGTGATAGATTTGTCCTCCTCTTTAGATAAATAAACAAATAAAAAAGGCAATACGACGAAAAATGGAAAGAAAGAAAGATTGAAAATAGTCTCGTAAATTTTCAAAAAATACAAATAAATCCAATTAAATTCACATTAACAAAAACCAAAAAGAAGAACTTAGAAAAGTAAATATTTTATCTTCGTGAGTTAAGCTCACTCACACGCTCATCCATCCACCCAAATCCCCAGGCCCCACCTAACCTCAGTCTAACACCTCATTCACAAATGCTGAAGACGTTGACACCACCACTTAAGAAAATTAATTTGAACTCCCAAAACCCACCCAACACTTATCGTAGTAGACCATCGTCCATTGTGGACACTTCTCGTGTCCTCCACCACCTATTTGTAAGTATCAAATCTTAGAAAAGGTTTAGGATTCTCAGGAACAAAATCCCTATGATATATGTTGTGATTTGATTATTCCAAATGGTTCATTGCCAGGGGCGGTTCTGCGACGTATGTGATAGGCTGGTTCGGGGAATATATATATATATATATAATTTTATTTTATATTTCAAAATTAATTTTCTAAGATGGTGGTGGTGGTGTGGTGATGATGTCGGCGTGCATGCATTTGTGAATGTGGTATTTGCTCGTGGGTGAGGGTGAGGGTGAGGGTGAGGGTGAGCTTGATTGGGAAAGATGAAATGTTTACTTTTTTTTTTCTAATTTTGTGTGTGTTAATATGCATTTAATTATTTTAAATAGGATTTATTTATACTTTTTAAAAAGTTATGGTACTTTCTTTGCAAATTTTCATTTTCATTATTGTTGTTGTTGTGTTGTTAATACTTTTTTTTTTTTTTAAGTGAAGGACAAGTCTATCATTTTAATGGTCAAAATAGAGGAAATGACGATTTGCTACGTATTGGAAGGTTAGAGATGAATTATGCTAAAAAAGGATTTGAGGACGAAAAATGTAAACTTCCCATTAACTTATTATGTGGAAGTATTGATGTAACGTTTGTTCGAGAGAGATTCAAAACCTCCCTTTATTTTGCCCTATTGCATAATACCATCTATCCATTCAGATTGACGAAAAACTTTCCTAGATAACCTTTTTCGTGCGAAAGACCCCTATCGTACACGACCGTTAGTTGAGGCATTAAGTTGAAAAATAATAATTGCAGTTGCGATCCCAAATCTTCTTCTTCTTGCAGATTGTATCCAAATATTTCATTTGTGCCAACTATATTTTAAAATCTTTTAAGGAATTAATTTAGTTTTTCCTTAATGATAAAATCTCTACCATATGCGTGAAACTTTCCCTCATTTTATTGTGAAGCATAATTTAGACAGCGTGAAGCAAAACAATGAGAATTTTTTTCATGTTGCAAGTAATGTAATAGAAAGACTTTTTGAAAAATGAGCCATCAAGATCAAACCTTAACGCGAATTATAAATTTTTAAAGGTTTGTTTCGATGATTATAGTGCAGTTGTCTCCATTTACAAATGGACTAATGATACTTTTGAGTGGAATAGCAACATCATATTGGTGACAAGTTGGTTGTTGAGGATGATAGTTTGAACACTGTACTGTGTCCCCTTTTGTGATTATACTAGTCAATACAATCACCAATAACTTAACTTGGAAATTATCTATGAAGTTGAAACCTAAGCCAAACATTCCACATGTCCTTACACTTGAAAATAATTTATTTGACTGACTATCACACTTGAATAAAAGTTATGTTGTTAATATAGCAGACTTGTTTTCTTATCGAGGCACATTTAAGTCACTATTGTTGTAATCATTTATTTCTGCAGGCAAGTCTATTGTGTGAGTCCCTTGTACTCCTCATTATATGCAGTCAATTGATATTTTTTTATGGATGGATTGCACCTTATACTACATTGTGGAGTTTATAATTGATATTTTGTTAATAAGAAATATATCCTCATTGGTATGCTATCCACCATATGTTGTTGTCAAGAACTCACTATCGATACTTGATCGGGAAAAAAGATTGGCCTCTTCAGAGAATGAAGTTACAACCTATCTCGTCGGAGTCGAGTTCTCTTATTCAGAGAGAAATGATAGGAAATAAAGATAGTTAATTTATTACAGTTTCTAGTTTGGCTGAAATTGGGGTTTATTTTTTTGTTTTCTTCTCAAATTAGATTTGCTTAGACTCTA
>CAIGRB010083170.1:61253-71883 GCA_903798255.1 Fraxinus quadrangulata | reverse complement strand
TTCTCCTAGCATAACCCTTTTAACTAACTCAGGAATTATAGCTCGCATCCAGTAAAGCAAATATTGCTTTCTGTACATATTCCAGACATCTAAAATAAAACACCAGAATAAGAATAAAATCAAAATTCCAAGATCTGAGTTTTTAGAACAAGAAACTGAAAGAAGAGTTCTTGAAGGACCCGTGCCCCCTCCAATAGGGGGGCGCCGGACACCCTTATGTGAAGGGTTATGTTCCCCTAGCATAACCCTTTTAACCAATAGGGGAATTATAGCTCGCATCCAGTAAAGCAATATTGCTTTCTGTACATATTCCAGACATCTAAAATAAAACACCAGAATAAGAATAAAATCAAAATTCCAAGATCTGAGTTTTAAGAAGAAGAAACTGAAAGAAGAGTTCTTGAAATTATAAAATATAAACTTAGGGACATTCCTGAATGAAAGCCCTTATTGAGAAGTGACATATAAATTATGAAACAAAAAGCTAACGTCATGTTCTTTGGGATTACAGAACACAAAAACCTATCCAAAGAATCAATGAAAATTTTGCAGAACAAATTTCAAGTGTTCGATCACAATTTTTTATCTACACACATATCAATCCCGCACTCTTCCCAACTATATGATGCTTAACGTCGATGACCAGAATGCTTCAGGGGATGCCAGAGTCTTTACCTTATGATTCATATAAAACTCGAAACCAAGTAAATTTTTATCTTCTGTATCTAATCACAATCCAGCCCACATACTTCTAATACAATTCCATCCCTAGACAGGAATGGGTTAATCCGGACCCATAACAGTGAGAAGATAGAAGCCAGAAGAATCGACCAAACTATGATGATGGTGGGTACTCGGTCCTGCTTCCCCATAAGTCCTTTGAGGAAGGGGTATAAATGGACAATGACCCATAAGGCGAAAAATAGCCTGCCAAATAGAGGTCCCCATGACTCGTACCCATTGCTTATGGCATCTGAAACCCCCACTATGACCCCAATAATGTTGATAATCAACAATGTCAATGGAGGGATTAACAATGATGTCCACTTAAATAGGTAAAGCTCGGAAAAATCTCCATCATCCCCTCCTTTGGATGTAACAGTGAAGTTCGTGTTCACACCAGCCAAAACCTTGAGAAGTCCTTGCAATAGTGCAAAAAAGTGCGATGAGACACCACCAATCACCCAGAACTGCTCGTTTCTCCACCAATCATCAATGCCAACACCGCCCCATTGCATCTCGAGGATACCAGTTGCAGCAATTGAAATAAAGAGGCCCATGAATATTATGCTGGCGTAGTTACTAATCTGTAGATAATACAAGAAAACCGTCAGCTAAAATTGCCAAGCAAGCTAAAAACAAAGCAATCCTGATAATTCAAAAATTAGAATTCCAAAGAAAATTTAACACATTTAAGGTTTACCATTTCATTCTTATACCAGAAGGCTAAGGTCTTTTTATATACCAGAAGGCTATTAAATCGCTATAATGGAGAGATTCAGGAAAAGCGTAAAAAGGCAAATAATAAAATAAGCAAAATAGGGCTAGCATTACCACACTTGATAGTTGAACTCAATACTTAGGCCCTATATGGCATGCAAAGAGCTCACCTCAGGGACGATAAATTTCCCAGTAAGGAGGCAAACTGCTGGCAATGTGCAATAAGCAATCAATGGAATAGACGTCAATGGATATACAACGGAGTTTATATATGAAAATCTCTCCAGCGGTTTCAGACCACACCCATATCCATACCAGATGGGACAGTGTCTGCTCAAGAAAATTTCAACTGATCCCAAGGCCCAACGAAGAACCTGGTGCAAACGATCTGAAAGATTAATGGGAGCCGACCCCTTGAATGCAGGCCTTCTGGGCATGCAGTAAACTGAACGCCAGCCATGACAGTGCATCTTGAACCCAGTCAAGATATCTTCAGTAACAGATCCATAAATCCATCCAACCTGTTGTGTAGAATTGTTAGAGTTGATGCACAGATATGACATTTTGAACAAAAATTAAAAGAGAAGCAAACTTCATACAGTCAACATGTACCTCTTTTCCCCAGTCTGTTTTATCTTCATAACCACAACTAATTACATGAATTGCTTCTTTCAAGAGTGATGCAGATGTGGCTCCTGGAGGAACACCGCCTTCTTCTAGCAGCGTCGAAGCAATGAAAACT
Source organism: Fraxinus quadrangulata (assembly GCA_903798255.1). Taxonomy (NCBI): domain Eukaryota; kingdom Viridiplantae; phylum Streptophyta; class Magnoliopsida; order Lamiales; family Oleaceae; genus Fraxinus; species Fraxinus quadrangulata. Next base: position 69,701 of record CAIGRB010083170.1, on the reverse strand, counting down.
GGTGATTGTCCAAATTTTTTCTCAAATTTTATCTGGGGCATGAGGGCTGATTTCTCACTGTCAATTCCTGCGAAAGGATATCTTGTTAAATGAAAGACAAAGTTCATGGTGTCTGTTGCAGAATCAGAAAGGATAAGTTCTTAAAGAAGCAAGTAATCTGACTGCAGCCCATTTCTGCCACAACTTGGCGTAGAAATATGAGGAATACAATTAAATAAACTGAGATTTAACCTCTTGCATTATTCAAAAAGAGAGAGCTCTCAAATATGAATTCCCCATTGAGATTTTCCAAGCAAATTTATGTAACGAATGCACTAAGACCATATCACGATGGTTGAATTAATTTCAAGCAGATATAGGCTACCACGAGGGCACATATTGATTTTCTTTATTTGCTAATATAAAAAAATAACTCAGTGAAAGTAAAACCCATATATGTAAAATTTAATGTTATGCAATTTCGTGTCAAATTTCTAACCTTCAATTCCTTCCTCAATATTTTCAAGAGCATGAATCTGGGTGGAAGTTTCCCTGGCCTTTGTTGTCTTCTTTTTATCCTTTGATTTGCTTTTCTTGTTCCTTTTTCTGGATCGAAAACAGCAGCAACACCATTTCGGCAAACAATTGCATGTTTTACCTGGGGGTTTTGTCTTCTTAGGGGCATCATATCCATAAAGTGCTTGCCTTCGGAAGACACATCCAGTTCCGACGTAAATTGGACCTTGAATACCGTCAAGACCTTTCATATTTATCTGTTTTCAATTAAGATTTAGCCCTATTATAAGTTGGCAAATAAAAAGCATATACAGGCATATAAATCAAAATGGTTAAATGTATGAAGAAGCAATGAAAGGACTTCACGTACATCAAAAAATACAACATTGCGATTTGAATATCTATCATGTCGATCAATTCCATCAAATCTTTGCGGGAATTGCACATAGCAAATTTTCTTTCCAGCTTGAGGGTCCATCATGAAACACATAGCTTCCCTTAGAGCCTTACAGTTATTTATGTAGTGATCACAATCAACATTAAGAAGGAAAGGAGCATTTGAGATCACAGCTGACACGCGAACCTTCACATACAGTTATTAAGGTAAAAAAATCGATTAGACAAGCTCAAAACATTAGGAATACATCATTAAATGAAAAAGAAAAAAATATAAACAGGAGGAAAAGATAGACAGTTACCAAAGCATTCATGGCACCAGCCTTTTTGTGGTGCTCAAATCCTGGCCTCTTCTCACGAGAAACATAGATAAGGCTAGGCAACTCGTTCCCTTCGATATCATGAACACCATTATGACCAAGGAACACCTGTCGGGCAAATAAAATCAATACTAAAATATTTGGCATTTTAATGACTAGGCACCACCATCAGTATGACAATAAGCAGATGCCTTTGAAGGAAATGCTAACCATACCTGAATCATTCCAGGATGATCCCTGACATTGTTTCCTGGCCAAGGAGTTCCATCCTGCATGGTCCAACCCTCCTCAGGAACCTTTTGTGCCATGGCAACCAAACCATTTATTCGAACTTTGAACTCTTCGTATTCTCTCTGCGTGAAGCCAGTTGTAGAAGGAAATTTTCATTAATCACAGTAAAATCCCAAAATTGAGGTTACTCAAAAAGGATGACTCGTCGTGTCTGTTGATACTTTATCGCGTGTATCGTACACGAAAGAGTAGACAGTATAATAAACATGAATTTAGCTTCTTTTTTTCTTCTTTAAAATAATATCCAATCTTGCATACCATGCCATAGGTGACTAGAACTAAATGAGGCTATATTCACTGAACTAAAGAAGAATTTGCAAACGAAATCCAATGACGTTATCAGAAATCGACTTTTTTATTTCTTTTCCAAACAACTCAGTTTTATAAAACTTACAAATCTCAAGAACACAAAAACGAAAAATGAAAAGTTCTAACTTTCAAATAGATCAAAGGGAAAAGTGTCACACCTTCATTGCACGACGTTCCCGCACAAATGTGGGTTCCACCTTGTCTCTCAAATAGTCAACCTTCTGAGCAAAGTACCATTCGGGTGCCCGAGGCTCAATGTTAAATTTCTTGCAAAATGGGACCCATTTCCGGGCAAATTCAGATGTCTCTGAAAGGGCTTCAAAAGTGAGCATGGCAGCACCATCATCTGAAACATAGCAGGCAACTTTGTCCACTGGATAATCTACAGCAAGGATGGAGAGAACCGTGTTTGCAGTAATAAGTGGAGGTTCTTTCAGTGGATCCACAGTACTCACAAATATGTCTACGGGAGCTAGTTCAGATGGTTTCCCTTCTTTCTCATACCTGGTATGAAGTTCAATGAATTATCAATTATCAGACAATTTGAGGTAGAATACAGAGATACCAGGGGACGGGAGCTAATACCTCAGTGAGAGTCTATCTAAATACGTTTCTCGCTCGATGGGGAACCACTTTGGAAACTGATCAAATATCCACGAAACAGCAAACCATATCTCGCATATAATTGATGTTAGCCATAAGCCATATGCATCATTGACAGGGTGAAGAATCCTGTAGTGGAAGAATAACCCTAGAATTACCATTCGAAGCAGAATGATCATTCGATAGGGGTTTATCCTGCTCGAAGAAATTGGTAATTTTCTTGAAAGTGGTTGTCTGCCTTCATCCATCCTGTAAGTAAGGATAGAAATGTCATGATTTTACAAGACAATTACAGAAGCTACAGAAGTAATCTTCATTTTTTCCAAAAGCTAATTGTCAGAATAATATGGTTTTTAAGTAAAGTTTCTAGACCTAGGATTATTGTCAGCTTGAACATTCAAAACTTAGATTTAAGGTTTCGACAACTTAATACGAAATTGTGCATAAGTCAACTAACAAGTTATTAAAGTTCATACCTTCCATTTGCAGTGCATATATTACCACAATTCACACATGATCCTTCACTCCTCTCTTTCTCTCGAATTCATAACAAACTCCGCTTGTGACAAAATATAAAAGAGGTTTTAAAAAAAATGGGCATTCAGTTACGACATTCTACAGGCCATGTTTTCCAAGAGAATCGCGCATAGACCGCAAAACAGATGATTAGACGAATAAAAAAATGTATATTCCCAACTTCCAAGGGTATTGCAAGTAGCTATCAAATAATTGGAGTGTTTTACCATAAATCACTCACGATTATTGGACCATTACTTTAGAGGCCAGTAGGCTAAGGTCGGTGCAATAAAGCAGACCATTTTCTTCTAAAGAGCACGAAACATTTCATACACAACCAATCAAATATCGCATTCATAAGCCTAGTAAATAAAGCCTTATGGTATATAATCCTCAGTATAAAATTCAAAAAAAAAAGAATATACTTTCCCTAAGTAACAACAGCACCAAGCCAAAGCACTCATAAACGATAAAACACAGAAAACTAAAAATAATAAGACTAAAAGTCAGATCACCGACACTAATATATAATGCATATGATAAAAGAAACAAAACTGGTGAACCTACTTGGGTAAATCAGGATCGTCCATCTCATCTCCACCTTTATCTCCTTGATGCTTCACCACTTGAAGTTTATCATTCTGCTTTTTCTTCCATTCCTCCATTCTTTCCTTCCAGGCAATGGTACCGTACCCATACACAGCTAAATCTTTCTTAGGATCCATGGGACGGAGTGGAACTGCCATATCAACAGGTGCATTAACCTTCTATCCGATCCCACCAAATTAATTAAGAAACCGCACTAGTAAATCTTGATGAACTTACCAGTCATGGAGGAATCAGAAAATGGCATGGGATGGATTCGCTTTCCCCGACCCATGAATGGGGGAATAATGAGAGCATGCTTGTCGGCTGAGATCGTATCATCCTTCATCAAAATGTAAAGATCACCAACGGTCATTCATCAAAATGAATTTTTTCGCCAAAATTTTCACTCAGAGACTAATATTAAAGCATTCAAAACAAGATAAAAAATAGTTAAGCCTCAATCTACCTCTTGACCATAAGTAAGAAGAGGGATTTCAGAGCCAATGGCTGCCGAATCCAACTCAGATGGAGTTGTAATTCCAGAAGCACTTCGACCAATATTAGGGCGAGTGGAGAATCCTGCTTCAGCAATCTGATGAGGATTTCTCTCATTGCCATTGTAATCGAATTCATTATCCAAATCATCAAACTCATCCTCGTCTTCGTCTCCATCCACTCTAGGACTCCCTAAAAAGGAATATTAAGTCTTTTTAGTTAAACTGTTACCAAAAGCAGAAGTCATTGAAGAGTGACTTAAGTAAAAGATGAGTAAATGAGAAGATGCATCAATGAATTACCTTTCATGCGCTTGTATCTGGTTTTGCACTGAGGACAAGCTTGATTACCCTCTCTTCTTTCATACTCATAGCATGGTCTACAAACAGGGAAGGCACATTCATTGCAGGCAACGAAAGGCTCCCCATCCACAGTAATTTCAATCTCATCTCCACAAATCTGACAAATCTGCCCACTCAACTCTTTCACGGAAGTCACCTGCCATCAGATCAAGAAATTTTAACATTCCAACAAGTGAAACAAAATCTTAATAAAAATGCATTAGCACTCATAAATTTACAAAAATTAGACTAGAGAACGATATCTACTAGATTTTTGACGGTTGTAAAATCAAGAAAAACTACTTATTCATTTACTAAAATTTAGAATTTTGGGTCAAGCTTTAAAACAAATATGTGAAATTTTTGGGTCAAATCTGAGTTTCCGGCCGGAAATCAAGCCAAAAAGACTGAAAATTTGAAGTAGGAATGATATCCATGAACCTGAAAATACAATTTGACTGAAAATAAGAAACTAGACACTGCATCTCGTCAAGTAACTCAAAACAAGCAAATTTTCACTGGAGCTGCGACTGTGAATTCCAACCATTTGACAGCTGAAAGTGTAAAAGGGTTCAAAAGAATGATTCTTGAAGGCCCTTACTCTTCCAATCTCATCGGCATTGATGAGTACAAATTCATTCCTGTTGTGTGAACCGGCCACAAGCCTCCCGTTAGTATCCATCTTCAAAGAAAACCTTTCACTCGCTCACGCAGAGACACACAATTACAGCTTCTTCACAATCAAGAAGAAGAGAGCAAAAATAAAAAAGACTCAAGGCCCATTCGCACACGTCAAAGAAAGAAAGAAAGAAATGAACGGCCCCTTTCGGTTTCTTGTCTTCTTAAACACCTCCCCTTCACAAACAATCACTGAAATTGATACATTAACAGATCCGTAAAATAATATATATTATTACAAAGAGTTGTAAAGAAAAGGAAAAAAAAAAAAGTGGGCAATTATAAAGAGAGAGTGTGGTGGGTGGTTTTCTGATTCTTTTTCCAGAGAGAAACCCTTGTTTATGGTAAAGGGTCTCTCTCTCTATCAATTATTTCTCTAATCTGTGCTGTGGGGAGTGGATCAGAGAATCACTTGCCACGGGTTGAAGAAGGGATCGACAAGGACAAAAAAAATGTATAATGTACGTATTTTTTTTCCTTAAAACATAGACAAAAGAAAATTCAACGCGTAATGAATAAGGAAAACAGATTGGTTTTTGGTAGATGGATCAAGAAATAGGGAGAGTGAAGAGATGGGTGGCGGGCCCCACCGTGAAGCGGTGGTGCTTGGAGGCAGCTGATAGGGGTATTTGGGTAAATTGAGCCTCTCTGTCTTCTCTCTTAGTGAGGACATTTACAACTCTCACCAGTTGTCTCTATTAGTAATATAATTTTGTTTTTGAGTTTTTCTTTTTGCCTCTCAATGGATCCCACGCGTAAGTCGAATGTAATTGAGTCTCATTTCTTGGGTTAATATATTTTAAAATATTAACTTTTTAGAGAATATACGATTAAAAAATATAAAAAAAATCAATTTAAATGTAAAGTTATTTTATTAAGTAAATATCGGTTTGAAAATGATTTTTTTAAAAAAAAACATTTGTATAGAAAGAACACAAACACGGACATACATAAAAATATAAAATTTGTGAAATTGAAGTAGGGTTGACAAAATTTTGTTCATAAAAATGTAATTATAATTGTTGTACTCGAATCTTTCTATAGTGTCTCGCGAGAATTTCATAATTTAATATAGAGATCGAAGTTCATTACTATTGTGATAATTTTGTGATAATAAATAATAATTGAGTTAAATCTAGTGGAGATTATTTTTATATAAATTAAATAAAGTAATAATTAATAGAAAAATAATATTTCCACACAAAAAGTGCTAAAAGAAAAAGAAAATGAGAATATAAACGAGGTCCATCTTTCATTTTCTTGATAGATTGACCAAAATGCCCTTGTTGCAGTATTCACGGTGGAATATCTATGGCTAATTGAATATTACTGGACGAATGTATTTTTATATAATTATTACGGTAGTTTTTTTTTAAAAAAAAAAACCTAAAATGCAGTATAAAATTTAAGTTTTCTTTTTTAACTCAATATAATTGTGCTAAACACAATTAAGAGTGTGTATTAACATCGACTTTTACTGTCATTTAAAGTTAATTTGACCATTCAAAGTCATCCAAACCTAGGTTAAAATGTCAAAACAACATAAATTAATTACATGTTCATTTACAGCAATTATTCATAAAGAAATATACATATATGTTTTCCACACTACAGTTGTTTCAGAAGGAAAAAAAAAAAACTTAAAAGATATTAACACTTCAGTCGCGATTTCCACACGACGATAAATTCAATCTAACTTATTAATGGCCCATTTGGTGAGACATTTGAAAAGTTAAAACTTGCTTCTGAAATTAAGAAATTATTTTTGAACTTGTCTGAAAGTATTTTTTCTTGACAGAAGATCTTCTAAAGAAATATGTTCTAATGTAACTTTTTCGGGAAGCTTTTGTATAAAAAGCAGAAGCATTGCTACGATGGAGAGGAAATCAATTGTTTAAACAAAGTTATGGGGGTTACCCTGCCATGATTGTACTCCAATAAGTAAATTCCTTGAAGGGTCAGGTAACCCCACAAACGTGCTATTCTTATGGTGCTTTTTTCTTTTTTTTCATTTTACAGATTGCAACCACAGTGTTCCCTTCACTTGCACATGATATAGGGCCATTGGCCATGGCTTCACCCACACACATTGGCATGTGAAAAAAGAGTTAAATCTATACATTCATTTCCCCTTTTCTCCCCTCCTGATAAAGAAAACCTAATTTTATATCAACTAATAGTCGACAACGTCTAAAGTACAGATAACGTATAGTATTAGTTTTAGTCAATAAGTTGTTTGCTAATTAGAAAAGTTAAACGTCCAACGGAAGATAAGAGTTGAGCTCTATTTGCTAAATCAATGTGTTCAAAGTTTAAAAATGTACAAGTAAAACAATATAGTACACAAAAGTTACACTCCTTTATACGTTTTAAGTTTCCGTCAATGTGCATAAATGACTTTTATCAGTAAGGTGCCTAATATTCCCAATGATTTTTCTCTTACATGAAGAGGGATTTTTTACTTGTATTATCAAAGATAAACAAAGGCATATCGTACCATCAGGGATGACAAGAGTGCGTCGTTGTGTGAGTGAGAGAGAGAGAGGGGGGAGGGGCATAGGAGGATTGGCAAAGCATGCCTGTTAGAATCTTAGAGCAATAGCCCCCCGGGGCATAGCTCAGTGGTGCAAAGGACAAGAGTGATGTAATCTCTGTTGAGCTGACAGTCGCAGTGTGAGGGTTTGATTCCTGCCTCTTACAAGGTTTGAAATTGGACTCTTTGTGGGTACCAGTATGACAGCTATTGTACCCTAGCATGCTGAGGCACATCCCGCGATTTACTTCCTCCACAATGCTCTAGGGGCGGGGCGGTGGGGGACCCTTAAAGTTGGAGTACCTTTTTTTAGAATCTTAGAGCAATAATGTAAAAATATTAGTTAGAGATGTCTAGAAACAAGGCATGTGTTCAAGAAAAAACCATAGTTTTTTCTTCTTAAATCCTTATTTGCTTTTCATTATTTTTGAAATAAATTTTTTTCTCTTATTTACGATTTCGCATTTTTAATATAATAATATTACACATAAATTTAAATATTTTTTTTTTCTAAACAACATATTTTTCATCAAATTATTATTTCAAAATGTATTTAAAAAAAAGAAAAAAAAAGAAAAAAAAAGACTTAGTCGCTCTAAATAAATACACACACACCAATGCGTGTGTGTGCGTTTTGTAAAGAGAGCAAGTGGACCATATGGATGCTTCCTATGCAGGTATCTGGTATCCTGACCATTTACATTTATTGAGAGTGGAAGTCATACGTACACAATATATATGTATATAATTAATGTAGACTGTGACATATACTACAATAACATAAAGAATTTCTTTTCAATGTTTGAATCTTGCACTATGAATATTATTTGAGTATTTTATGGATCCCAATTGAGATATGACATTTTACCTTCCAATGCCGTTT
>CAIGRB010083170.1:11132-60352 GCA_903798255.1 Fraxinus quadrangulata | reverse complement strand
AAAACGATTGATTGATTTAGCGTGATAAAAATCAAAGGTACGGTAATATTTTCTTAAAGGGTTTTACGTTCTTATTAAGATATAATTTTCCATTTTTGGTTGTTGGATCCCTTCAAGTTGCAAGTAATTAAATGAAAGAATAATACATGTAGAACGTGACAACAAAAACACGTTCTAACGAGTTCCAACTCTTGCATATTTTCTTATATTTAAATAATTTGGTAAGTTAACGTGCACAATAATTTAAAACTACTGTGTCTGGTTAAGTAAATCAATTAACCAATTAACTTAACTAATCCATGCCTTGGTCCAGATTAAATAATATTCCCTCAAAGGACAACTTGGGATATTTCCATGGAAGATAGAAAAATTGCACTGCCATGTGGTGTAGTAATTAATCAACACGGGTAGTTAACATAGAATTTTCAGTGGAAAATAATTTCAAGTCAATTGAATCTATGGGAATATTTTATTTATTTATTTTAGCACGGATCAATTTAAATTTTAAATATCAATTGACTCCAATTTTGTTTATTCTTCATAAAAAATCTAATTTATTTGGTATTTTATTAAGCTGAATCATCAGATATAAATTTAATTATGGAACCAGTTTGGTTTCGTACCATAATTTTAACATTTACAAAAACATTACATTAGTGTAACTAATTATATGTTCAATCTTAACTTTTACAACAACACTATATTTACCAAATAATGTAGTTCAATTTAAAAATATACAAATAACGAGTTGTCTAATAAAATTCATTTACGAATTTATACAAATTACTTTGATCAAAGTAGAGAAAAATCAATAAATAAGACAGAAAAAGAGTAAGATGAAGAGAGACGTAGCCGTTGAACTTCGATTATTTGATAAACGACATAATGATATTTGAAATTTCAGTTACAAAGTTGGGCTTGAGCTAAAAGCATGAAAAATAATAGTTTGAAATTAATTAATTAGTTGACAAACGAAACACAAAAATGATATCTTTGGGCTCAATTAGTTAGTTGACAAATTTATTTTTAAAAATAAAATAATTTGACTTATTTAATATAAAAAAATTAGAGAGATTCGATTTTTATTCGATTCTTGATCTAAAATCGAGAATTTAATCAAATCCATCAATTCTTAATTTCGATACTCGTTCGAGTCTTTAACAGTCCGTTCGATTCGAGAGTTTTGTTTTAACTCTAATCCTTCATCATTAGTTAATCAGGAAGTGTACAGTCTAATAATTAAACTAGCCTAATGCAACATGTGCTGATAAATTCTAGCTAGTCTGGATGTAGCTTGAAATGAATTGGACAAGCTCATGGACTACCAATATTCCAAATTGGTCTGGCAATCATACGATTGTCAAATTTACAAGAGATTATTTGAAGTAAAAGTACTTTTCTCGAATGATGTGTAATCAATCGCAAATTAGGAAAAAATTATAGGTGCACGTAAAAATTATTTTATTAGAAAATGTAAAGTTAAAAATGAGTTTAACGGGAAATAATTTCTACGAAGCTGTGCCAAAAAAAAATGATATAAAAATGTGAGGGAGAATTAAATAATAAATAAAAAATAAGAATGGTTTAACGAGAATGAAAGTAGTTGTACTCGCATACAGTAATTATAATAATTATGATTGATTGAACAGGAAAAAAAGTGAAAAGGAAATGATTAGACTTGTACAGCAAAAGGCCCAACCAGGTAAGCATTTGGACTGCATGAAATGGGACCCAGAGAAGGGCCCAATTGTAACTCGGACAGACAATTAATAGCTGGCACTATATCTCACTGTTTTCGTCGGTGGGAAAATAAACAAAAAATAAAATTAAATAAATGTAACGTGGGCTGTAAAGCCCAATTATTCCATTATAGGCGCCAAATACACCACTTCAGCCGACAGAGAAAACAATCTGAAGATCCGACGGTGATGATCAATCCACGTGGAGTATAATTAAGCTTTGGATACAGCTAATTTAGAAGTCACTCAGTGATGTTGGTCTGTCGCATTCATGGGCTGTCAGGCAAGTTGTTGAATTTCATAAACGTTGGAAAATTAATTATTTTTGTTACTTATTTCTGGCTTTTTTTTTTCCTAATTAAGTTTTCTTAAGAATATTATATAGTTGGGAGAAGTGGGCCATGTTTTTGTTTGATTCTTTGAGTTTGTGTTGATTTTGGACAAAGTTTGAGATTTAAAAAAAAAAGGTTTGTTTAAGATAATGGGATTTTGAGGTTTTGTCAATTGTTGTTGTTTGGAGATGTAAATTGGAGAGTGAAAAATGTTTTACACAATAGAAGAGATTTAATTTCTCAATCAAAGGAAAATATACAGTCTTGTTCAGTACGAAATATCGAATTAGATTGGACAATATCGGGTCAAAATTCACCAATCAGATTACATCATTATCAAACATAACGAGAAGAGACAAATGCATTACTTTTCTCAATTGGATGTCAATCTCAACACATTTTTCTTTCTATTATAACCTCTTTTTTTGCTTTTGCTTTTTTTAATGATAATTTGGTACAATTACGAAAAATGTATGACAACTTGTTTATTTGGATTGAGCGTGCCAAAGTAACTCTCCACTTAGATAGTAATCGAGTATGTTGATCGATTAGCCATTTATAGTGAATCATACTCATAAAGGTTTTATAAATTACATTGCTATCTAATCTTATTCAATTTCAAAAATTGGAATGAATTTCACTCAAATTTTTGTATTCAAGAAATGTGTATTAAAATTTTCATTTTCATTTTTCTACTCATTTTTAACCATAAATTTCTTCAATAAAATAATATTTTTCATCACGTCAATAACTTTTTTTTCTACCACACATCATTCATTAATTTACTATTTTAAAATATATTATTTTAAAATAATGTGACTTAAACACGCATTTAAATGTTGAGTCAATCTTGATGGTATGGATGATATGGAAAAGATATTTGGACCAAATTTCGTGGTGGCAGCTCGTTATAACCAGGAAATTCTTCCTCTGCCGACACTCATTTGAATCATGTGTTTGGACAATGTGCTTTTTCATAGTCAAATAATTATTTCGTTTTTTGTTTGCTTTTTTTGGCACCGACACTAGCTTATTACTTATTTTAATTAAGAACTAAGAACGTGTTTAACTAATAATTTTTCTAGTTTAAGTAAAATCTACTTTTTTGAATGGTCAAGATTAATAACTTGTTCTAACTTTTAATTATGGTGAAATTAACATATTCTTCCATCTCGAAACGTGTTGAATCTAGGTCAGATCATATTGTAAAGCTAGTCAGTTCGAGTGCACATCTATAATTCAATAATATTTATGACTATGTAACATAATATTTACATAATATGATAAATTATAAAACATTAATTAGCCGTTTTGAGAAAGAAGGATGAAATGCACATTTATTTATATTGAACAACCATACTAAAATAGAAGTTATAGCAAAGTAAAATTTCTCTCCCCATTTGGACCAAACGTCATGAATGATTAATCACTAATGAAATGAAAGGTTGAATACCAAGAAGCTTAGTTTAATGGTTAAGTACAATTGTGGTAGCTAGTGATCAGGTGAAAGTAGGATTTAAATTGAAGTATCCTCGGTCACTACAAAAATTCTCCACGATAACTTGAACTTTCCACATTTATATCTTCTTCATTTGAAGTATTATTTAACTTGACCTTCTTGTGATTCTAAAAGTCGACAGTCAAATACGATCTAACGTATGATATAATCATTTCTAATGTCTTCAATGGTTGCATCTCTAGTAAATTTAGAATGAATTCCACGTCAATATTCACTGGCGATAGCGATGATAGTAGGATCTGTATTGGTTTGGTGAAGGTAGCGATGACAAAATTATTTTTCATTGTCATTTTTTGTCATTTTTGGTTTGTTTTCTAGTCATTTTTGTTTTTTTCCTTTTATTTTTGTAAGTTAAAAATAAGGGTAGAATAATCTTTTAACACAAAACTTGTCTTTCGAAAATTAAACCGACAGTTACATGTCTATGGGGATCTAAATGTTATAAAGGAGAAAGATTAAGGACTCGAATGCTCTGTATTTGAAGGTTATGACCTCAAATGTGCAACTCATCAAAGGCTGGAGACCTCAGGTGAAATATCCTCTCTTTAAAGACAAAATGAAATCAGGCTTGACCATAAAAACGCCGGTTCTCTGGTTACATTTAAGTTTGTTAGGCTACAGAATCAAGGTAAGTTACAATGATGAGTATTTGAAACTTAACGAATTTAAATTTTCATGATTTTACTCATGTTACTCCATATTTGAAGAAACCGAAACAATTTCTTCAAATTCGGTTGGATAAAAGAACCACTCTTTTTGCTTAATTACGAGTGTAAAATAGGTCGGTCGGACTTAATCCACGTGTTGGATAATGTTCCACACGTTTTATGAAATAAGCGTTACTCATTTATCCATTATTCGTTTGTAGTTATTTATAATTTATACCATTTTATCAACACATAAGTTGTCTCCTTTGACCAATCAAGTTACATCGTTCAAATGAATAGTCTAGTCAGCGCTAGATTTGGGAAGTCCTACGTAGATTTTAAACGAAAGAATAAGCAATACAAGTCTCCACGACCTATTTCAAAAAGTATATTTTGGAGTTTTTTATAATTAGTTTGAATTACAAAATATGTGAATAAAAATAGTTTGACTGATTATAATTGTGCCAACAAGGGTATAAAGCCCTAAGGTTTGATTATGTATCGTGGTCTATAAAACCTAAATACGCACTTAATCCCCAAATACGCAACGGATCCGTCTAAAGTTTAAACAAGCACTTGAATTTTATCATTGACATTATCAATCTATTTACCATCTTACGGGACATGTTTAAATTAAAATTTCGCATTAATTGTTTATGAAAACAGTAAATGGTAATAAAATTCAAAGTCTCAATAGCTTTAGACAACTCACCACAGGATTTTTAGTTAAGTTTTTGAAAAAGTAAATAAGAAGGAAAGTGGTGGGTTCAATAAGAAGTTTATATTTTTGTCCCTTTTTACCTATTTCTCCACTGAGGTGGTTCACTTTCCAAGAAAAGGTCTGCGAACCGCAACTTGTACTTATTGTTGTCTGTTAATGGAGTAACTGGGGGGGTTTGATTCACATGCTATGCTGGGTAGGTATTTTAGGGCACCACACCCATAAAATAGTATAGTAGGAGTGTTACGTGGGACGAGTCATTTGATGGCTCATCAGCGCAGTATTTTACTATCGAGGTCATGTTTCTATGCTTTACTATTGGTGTCAATTGGTTGTCGAGTAGCACGGACCGGTCCACTTAAAGTACCCTGGACCGACTTGATTATGTTTCTGTTAAGTCAAGCCCAATCTACCATTCTATTAAATGAGTCCATTTTAAGGTGGGCCTGGCCGAGATAGACGCCACTATGTTTCACTTTCGTTTTTGTCAAACCGAAAATGGACATCAGCTAACTTCTTTAAATATTCTAATGGGCCATTAGTTTATCATTGACATTATTACGTTTCTTAAATGCCCAATATACACACATTCAAACAATGGGAAAATTAGGTACAGTACCCTAAAAAAATTAAGTGTTTGATTAATACCTTAAAACTAACTAAAACTACAATTACCGTATTAATTACGTTCAAAACCTCAACACCATAACAAAAACCCAAATTAGAAGGGGACATCCTTGAATCAGAAAACTCTCGAGAAACCTCTATCCTCTACTTCGACTCCAACTCTCCAATGTATATGTAGAGAGAAAATCTCACCCACCAATTTAATGCTGCTATGTCTTTATAGTTTTAACGAGAATTTTCCATTTGGATGATTGGGTGTTTTTGGGATTTATAGTGCTCGTGTTTTGTTATTTGTGTTTTTTGATTTAATATTCATGGATCGTTGCTGAAACTTGAAGATTAACTTTGGGTAAGAAGATTCGAGTGGAAAAATTGAACTGAATGTCGTTTTTCAACCCTCTTTTTGGGTATTTGTTCTTTTATGTGGTTTTCTGGAAAGAAACATTGGAAGAATCATGACGTTTTTAATCACGTTTTGTGTACAGAAGCATTAAAAAGAAAAGTTTGAAGTTATAGGGGGCATTTCTTAAACAATTTTGGATGTGAATTGTTTCTGTAAAACTGTGGTATTGGATTTTAAACCGTCAGGGCACTCAAATTCCACACGCACACCAGAGGATTTGAAATGAGTTTGTGTATAAATGCATAAAAAAAAATTTCTTTAAATTTCGGATTATCTCCAAAATTGTGGCAAACTATTTTCCTTTGATTTTTTAAGATACCGTCAAGGTGATTGACAAAATATCTCAATTGAAAATATTGAAAAATGTTGTTTTTTGTTGTAGTGAGAGGATTTGTAGCAGAATTTCTTTCTAACTCTATGATCTGTTTGCATCAGATATGGATCTTCCTATCTCGGTCAACCACGCCTTAGTTGGAGCAGTAATAGGGATCGAGTCTCCTCGGGGACTTAATAGCGTAATAGCAGTAATTGTACGAGATATTGCCACTTCTTGGACTGTGACAATTCCTAGCAAGGCAAAAACCAACCAAAACCCTCAAAACCAGACTAGAGGCTCTGCTGCTTAGTTGGTTACTGAGGAATGCTAAACCACGTCTAATTGTCCAAGGACTTATTCTCAAGTTTCTATGTTATTACTAGTCTATTGATCTTGAGAGTCTTACTTTCTTTTGTTTTTTTTGAAATGGCTTCAACGAACTTGCTATGAATTTTTGTTTTCAATTGGCGTTTTGTCACTTTTTCGAATGTTTGTAGTTATTTTTTAACTTTTTGTCACTTTTCTGAATGTTTGTCACTTTTTTTCGAATTCATGTCACTTTTTTAGTGTTTGCCACTTTTTTCTATCACCTTTTTTTTTTATTGTTTGTTACTTTTTTTTTTTAATTTATGTCATTTTTTTAGTGACGAATATCACTTTGTAATAAAAGTGACATTGTATTTCATTTCACTTTTTAATGAAAGTGATTTTATATGTCATTTTTTTAATTAAAAAGTGATATTACACTTAATTTTTTTAATTAAAATGTGATATAATTCATCCAAAAAAGTGATCGGTGATTCATCTCATTTTTTTTTTAATTTTGTCACTTTTTTGAGTTTTCAAAAAAGTGATCGGTGTTTCATCACATTTTTTTTTTAATTTTGTCACTTTTTTGAGTTTTTATCATTTTTTAAAAAATTTATGTCACTTTATTAAATTGATTCCAAAGTTTTGATTGATGTTTTGTCACTTTTTTTAGTCGTCACTTTTTTAATTTCTGTCACTTTATTAAATTGATTATAAAGTTTTGATTAGTGTTTTGCCACCTTTTGAAATTTTCTTGCTTTTTTAGAATGTTTGTCACTTTTTTTCTATCACTTTCTTAAAATTTGTCACTTAACAAACATCATTTTTTAAGAAAATCGAGATTGTGTGTCATTTTTTAATAAAAAAATAATACAAAAAAAAGTGACATGGTATTTTTTACTTCCAAAAAAGTGACACAATATTTTTTATTTCATATGATTTTTCAAAAGGCCCCTAATTTTAAGGGTATTTTTGTAAGTTGCCCTACATACAATTGTACTGAGCCCCCTGAAAGTTATGCAATCAGCCCGTACTAAAAAGAAAAAAAGAAAAAGAAAAGCAGTTGAATTAGGTGACCTAAATGAAAATTTGATGAAATAATATGAAGTGTAGTTTTCATACCTAAAATTAAGACATCTTATCTTAGGCCAAACCTAATTAGTTGTCGAAAAGTTACGTCTCTATATCAGTTTAGATTAAACTATTAACACGATTAAGTATTTAATACGACTGTTAACAATATTCAATCGACGAAGAATTAATATTTTTGAATCTACGAATATATCTGGACGAAGAAATAATAGGAAATCATGAGCTCAACTAAGAAAAATTTAAAAACTCGAATACTAATTGGAGATAAAGAATTAAAATCCCATTTTAGGAAATATCAAATTCTTATGAGCAGATTTATATTTCACTTAAAGTAAACTTTATTAATGGTTTTGTTGAATACTTCCATCAATTGATATTGACTTGTAAGAGGTGGTGTCGCGTTATTGGTTTGCTTTATTTATGTTCCCCCTCTCTCAACTCCATTTTCAACATATAATAAGGGAAAATTTCAGCAGCAATTTCAAAATTTTTGAATTTTTAGTAGACTTTACTCTAATCTTCAATTTGTACCAACGAGAGTCCCAAACTTTTGAGAAATTAGCATCTGGAGCCCAATTGTATAGAACCCATCCAATTGACCGTTAGTTGGCTAATAAAAATGGATTTCGACTAATTTTGACCAAATTTAAAGAAAAAAAACTGTAATTTTAAATTTTCTTATTATAAACAATTAAATTAAATCTAATTTTAATCCCCACCAAACACCCTCTTAATTTTGATTGTGAGGGTGGGGTAGGGTCGGTGGGCTTGGAGAAGAAGTTTCGGTTCTTTACTTTTTTTAAAAATATTTTAATGTTTATAATAGGAAAATCTAAAATTACAAATTTTTCCTTTTAAACTTGGTCAAAATTAGTCAAAATCCACTTTTATTGGCCAAATAACAGTCATCCATCCAATTGGGCGCCAATTGCTAATTTCTCAAAGGTTTGGGGCTTTCGTTGGTATAAATTGAAGATTATGGTAAAGTTTGCTAAAAATCCAACAGTTTGGGAATGCTGCTGCAATTTTCCCTAATTATAATTAGGCTTGGGTATTACTATAGATTTTAAGTTAATGAAATTCCATTGTGAGAATGAAAGGAATTTATGGGACTGCACAAACGGTAGAGTATGTGATTCGCTTTCGAGAAAGGCTCGCACAATGGATTATTAGCTTATGATATAGAGCGTCCAAGATAAAATGCGTCGTTGTGCCTGGATTATGAAGGTTCTCAATCACATGATTAGTTCAATGTGCCCATTGACGTCTAATCCTGAGATGCAGATCATTCAAAATACATTAACATGGCGCACTCCTATGTTCGAATCAAGGTATGTATCAACACTCGGCACAACTACTTAATTAAAAATAAACAATGAAAATGAAATGTAATTAAATACTTATTTATAGGAAAAAAACACAAAGTATTTAACTAATTACAAACCCACACAACACGTATAACATTATATAGGAAAAACAGTGTACGTGTTTGCTGGTGAAACCATACTTATTTATGCACAAATATTATTTATGGCAGAACAAACGAAACCATAGAAATTAAAGACACTCGTTATTGACATGTTTGGTACTTGATGTGACTGGAATCTTGTCAATTATATTATTCTGTTTAGTCTTGTACGATGTACCAAACATCCACTCTGAATTAAACACAAGAGTTAAAAGAGGTGGTGATGTTTCTTTCCCTCGGCCCTTTCTTCTTCTTTCTTGGTTTCCTTCTTCTCGTGATGCTCGTGGAATACATATCCACCGGCTCCAACCCCTACAGTTGCTGCTATTTCTTCTTCAATCTTGTGCCTGTGGGCATGCTCGGGGTCTTTCTTTGTCTCATGCTTCTCATACTGAACGTGATTAAAGAACAAAAATAAGTAATTTTTTTTTCGAAATAACTTAAAATAATAAATTTGTCACATTTTTAACAATTTATACTTTGAAACGATGATATCAAATAAAGCAAATATCAGAGTTAAGTATGGCCGTCACCTATTTATGATAATCAACCATACAAAACAAGAGAATTTACCAAGGCAAAGGCACCAGCAGCGGTGGCACCCATCTCGCCAAGGTGTTCCTTATGCTTATGTTCCTTCTTTTCTTTCTCATACTTCTCATAATCCTCATTCGATTTTCCATAAATACCAACAGCGTCGGTCTCTTTATAGTAACCACCAGCGCCATCAGAGCCATATGTAGCATCAGAGTAAACTGCCTCGACCGGTTTCTCCTGGTCCTTGTGGTGGTGAAAGAGGTGGTGGTGCTTCTCTTCAGCCATGGTGGTGGTGGTGGAATTTAATGACAATCCCTGATTCAGTATAAGAAAATTGTTAAAGATAGTGAGTTGTGTTGTAATGGCTTGTAGAGTGTGCAATTTATAAAATGAAATTCCATACCAAGGGCATGGGCCCATAGATGTTGACAATTTCGTGGTAGGCATAAATGGTGCAATTAGTTGGACGGTTAGAATTTTCTACTATTTACGGATATCTCTGTACTATTAATAAAGATAAAGAGTTCCAAGCATAAATAAATTAATCTAAATTATTAAGAGCTTTCTAATTGAATATAATTGATTTATTTACTATCTACTCTTTGTATACTCGATGAACCTTTTCACGATCCTCTTGCTATTTATAAATTTACGTGACAACCTCGACTAACCTTAGTTAGAGTCGTAACATTTTACTCTAGGGAGAAATGAGCATGTGGCCAAGTTCAATTGCATAGTACCACGCCAATTGAGAATTGGCAGGTTAGTAAATTGCACATATATAATATTTCAACAGTCAAAGTACAAATTTTAAATTTATACATGTGTATAGCGATATTAGCTGAGGCAGGGCATATTCATAATTATCATGTATTAGCTGAGGCAGTGCATATTCATAATTTCCATGTAGTGATATCAGCTGAGGCAGGGTATATTCATAATTTCCTTGTATAGTGATATTAGCTGAGGCAGGGCATATTCATAATTTCCACTCTTATTCCACAGACCTTTGCAAGTTCCCCGCATAATGTCGCACAACAAATTCAAGATTTGACCTGCTTATTTGCTAGATGTCTATAAATTTTGATATTTGCCCAACATAAATTTGTCATTTCACTCATCAAACTAGAGTTATATATAACACCCAGTTCAAAAACCCATTATGTAATGATCATCCGTGCCCAAGTTATTAACTCATACGTACTGTCCACATTAAGAGAGTTCACAGATGAGAGATTTAAGTTGAATTCTTATACAAATTTAACAAGTTGCCATTAATTTAGTGTATCATTTTTCAATAATTTTACTTTTCAAGAAAGAAAATTATAAGGTAAAGAAATTTCATAAGTATGACCAAATAAATAAACAAACTGGTGCATAGATATGGTTGTGTCCATTCGAAATTGCTACTATAATAACTATATAAATTACTTGTGACTACGAAATATTATGTTTAGCATATTGAATTCAACGTGATCCAACAAGATTAAACAAGATAGACGAGCAATGCAATTTTTGCATTATCCTCTTCTGTAAAGTACAACGAGGCCAGGGGAAGGATAAAAATGTCATGTGTATATTTTTACCCGTGATTTGTGATCCAACTTTTCTTATGCTTTGTCACATGGTGACTTGAAGTCTTAAAAGCACTTGTTTGGTGCTCATTATTTCAAAAATACATTTTTCTATTTCTTATTTTTAATCACACTTTTTTAATAAAATAATATTACGTGCAAACTCAAAACTCTTTTTTTAAAACCACACATTCTCCATCAAAGCACTATTTCAAAATATATATATTTTTAAAAAATGGGAATAGGTATCATACACTACAAGTTAGAATATTCTCTATTCCATGAAAAAAGATACCGTTTATTACTTTAATTACAATTTTTGCTATAAAAACCTCTTTGACTAGGAGCACAACAAAATAGGATTTTTATATAATAACTTAAAACTTGTGTACCTAAAAAATTAACAAGAAAATGCCATGTTTGTGATAATTGCATTGAAGACATATTTGGTGCGATATAGGTGGAGCATTATTTTTATTAGCTCATGAAATAAATTGTTAGGTTTTGAATTTCAAGATTATTACCATTTACTAAAATGTAAAGAAAAAAACAAAGAGATAAGGGTCACAATCATTTTTAGTACATGAAAACCTTAGTTGGGAGTACTTTGAACTTCTTTCACGATCATTCCTGTCCCTAAATGTAGTAGTCATGCGGTGGGACATTCAAAGAAGAACCTCAGAGTGAAGTGGTCGATTTTGAAACTTAGGTATGGGTCGAGTCATGATAAAAAAAGGTTCGATGATTGTATGATTCTCAAAGGTTCCACTTCCATGTTAAGTTGATATCTTAATTTGTACAAGTTAACATACTAAACATTTCATAAATTTGGATAATAATCCGTTCAAATATAACATAAATCTTATAATAACCATAATTATTGCCCGTTAAAATTGTTCCTACACTACACCAACTTGACGCAATGAATTCCATGACCAAAAAAAAAAAATGTCACAAAGGAAAAAGAAAAAGAAAAAACAGACAAGAGTAGATAATATATTTGGGCCACAAGTTGTGGATTGATAGTTAGGTATAAATCACGTGTGAACATATTTTGTTTCTTATTGCTAATAATTTGACAATGTTATCTTACATTATTTCGATATGTGATTTTCACGGGCCATTGTAAGAGCAATATGGCACTTTTGTAGAAGATCACTACTATAGAGATAATATTTGATAAAAATTGAAGGGCCCAACATTTATATCAATTGAATTTGATGTATTTATTTAATTTGACATTATTGAATCCAACTTCTTTGGTTGTGGACATCTTAGTTTTGGGGTCTACGTCGACGTGTGTAAAGCAGATTAGTTAGGTTTCATTTAATATTGTAATGTGCAATTTTAGCGCGCCCCCAAATTGTCAAAGATAATTAAGGCTCGTTTGACATTTTTGAAAAGTTAAAAGATGCTTTCGAAACACTTTTTTTTAAAGGAAGCTAACTTAAGATAATTTTCGTATGAAGCTTGTTGGAATTCGGGTGTGACTCGAGTTCTTTTGTTGAAGTGTTTGAAGTATTGAAGAATTTTAATTGAAGTGCACGTCATGAAGAATTTAGAGTATCTCCAATAGACTCTTTAAACATGAAATCCTCTCTATTTTAAAGAATTAATATTTAAAATCACGCTTCAAGAGACTCTTTAAATTAACATTTTAATTTAGAGATTGAGTTTGACTCTCTATAATTAAATGTTTTTAAAGTGTTTCAATTTTCAATGTAGGAAAATAATAAAATAATTTAAAGAAAAGTTAGTTAAAATAAAAGATAAAAAAATAATAAATATTTTTTGGGAGTAGTAAAATTAAGTGTTAAATATAAAGAGCTTGTTGAAGCACTTTTAAATTTTAACTCTCTAAATTTATAGATGATCTCCAAATGATAGAATATGCTATTTAAAAATAGAGAGTTTCTTGGAGATATCCTTAAATTTGGAATGCTATTGAAATCATACGTCAAGATAAAGTTCTATTTTGAAAGCTTATTGAGAGTTGAAAATTGATATTTGACTTAAAAAGGAGTTTAGAATGAAGAATAACATCATTTGAGGAGTTTTGAAATTTTTTTGGTTGTAATCCAGCGCCTAGGCACTAGCTTAATTGCTGTTTTTCAATAGCAAGGTGCCAGCCCTTGGGCGCTAGCCTCGACGCTTTGGCACTCGGGGTGTAGCTCCCAGGCGCCATTGTCTCTGTTCCTTTTGTTCAATATTTTCTCTCATATTTCTTCTTTGACTCGATTTTTTTGGTATTCTACTTTATCAACAACTCTACCAAAAGGGTTTGGGCGTTCCGTATATATTCCATATAAATATTAGGCTCTTCTATACAATTTAATAGTGTAAGAAAATAGATTACTAAAATTATAGGATCCATTGTAATTTTCTCTCTTCTTCATCATTCTAAAGTCAATAAAATCTCTTTATTTCTGTGTCATATTTCTTATCTTTATTATTCTTTTGCTTGATCAAATACTTCATTATTTACCATATAACTTCAACATTTCAATCCGATGGTTTGTTTCACCACAAAGCTCTTTTATAAACATAAACAAAAATAAAAATCCTACCAAATGAAATTGAGGCAACTGCAAAAGGATCTCAAAGTAGGCAAATATTGAGATGGTATTGAGAAGACATGAAAAACTGAAGAAATAAAACTTTAATCAATAAAAAGGAAAACATATTGTTAATCAAGTCTCATTTATAGAGAAACTCGAGAACTTAAAATGTAATTTTATTACAAACTCGCAAAATAATAGTGACACGGTCCGGATGGACTAGAACTCTCTTAATACCATAATTCGTACTGCATACTAGGTTTTTTTTTTTTTTTTGAGCCCGTCTCGGGTCATTTCACACCTTATTTACGTAATTAAAATTACAATATTCTTATTCACTCAAAATATTATTAATAGCAAAACACACCACAATAAAAATTAAGACAGCACTCTTAAATAACGAAGGAACTCGTGAGTTCATTAAAAGAAGTGGTGCTTCTTCTTTCCCTCTCCTCTTTCTTCTTCATCCTTGGCCTCCTCCTTCTCGTGATGCTCGTGGAATGCATATCCACCAGATCCAACCCCGACTGCTGCTGCTACTTCTTCTTCTATCTTGTGCCGGTGGGCATGCTCGGGGTCTTTCTTAGCCTCATGCTTCTCGTACTGTAACGTAAACAAAGACACATAAAATATTTGTTTGTATTATATTTTCAATTATGTCGAAGGAGTAAAAAGAATAGATATTTTTACCAAGGCAAAAGCCCCAGAAGCAAGAGCCCCCATCTCGCCGAGGTGTTCCTTATGCTTATGTTCCTTCTTTTCTTTCTCATAATCATCACTTGGTTTTTCATAATCACCACCAGCGATTGTATTGTATTCTCCACCAGCAGTCTCTGTATTATATCTGCCACCACCTGCGGTTGTATTGTAGTCGCCACCAGCAGTCTCTGTATTATATCTGCCACCACCTGCGGTTGTATTGTAGTCGCCACCAGCAGTATCTGAACTGTAGAGGCCACCACCGCCAGTGGTATTATAATAGTCAGCGCCACCGGTTGTGTTGTAACGGTCACCAGTGACATCAGAGCCATAGGTGTTCTCAGAGTAGGCAGGTTTCTCCTCCTCCTCCTCGTCTTTGTGGCGGTGGAAGAGGTGCCGGTGCTGCTTTTCTTCAGCCATGGTGCTATAAATGAAAATTAAAAGTCAAGTCTCAAGAGATGTGAGTACCGAGTTGTGTGTAATTGGTGGTGGATGTGCATGCTATTTATAGTCTGATCCCATGCAAATTTGACCATTAACTTACGAGCTTACTTGGACGGTTAGGATATGTTCTCCGATTTGTATAAAACTTATGATATAGACATTTCCAAAGCATAAATTAGCGCCACGACGAGAATATTCTTCTTATTCGAAGCTCGAAAAGAGCTACTATAAACGTAATTTCCTAACTCGAACGCATCATGGTCACTCTCGCATATCAAAATCCGACACACACATAAGTTTGTATGTGTAGTAGGAGGACACTCGTCTAATAAATTATCTTTTTATTTATATATCGATCTAAAAACTCCTAATAAAGGCAACTGTAAGATGAAAGTATACGACATTATTTAATTTTTGAATTTTTGAGCCCTTTTGAAAATGGAAAAAGCTAAAGAAACAGAAGTAAAATTTTGAAATAATTGTGTTAGCAAGATTTTCTCATAGGTATGATCACAAAAATTCGGAGACCACACCGATAATTCGAAGAAGAAAAAATAATCAGAAGGATAATTCATTTATTTGAGGGCCAAGTTAGAGATACATGGCTAGTCACGTACGATACACGTGTAATGTTAAATTAAAATATAAATCAGATTTGGTGGTCAGATATAATTGATAAATTTGATTTTCATGGGCCAAGTGCAGAACAATATATATGTAAATGTTAGCTAAAAGGAAAGTTGCATGATTAAATTGCGATATCGGTCCAATCCTTTCAAAGGTGCGACCGGGAGAAGTTGAACTTTTTTTTTATATATATTTTTAATCTTTTGCTATTGGCTTTTCGAATGGATAAAGTCATTTAACGAAATGCCGTCGGGAATAAAAACAAAACAATGGAAATTACATTGCAGCCACTAAACTAACGATCCTTTTGAATGTAATCCGTCCAGAATGATCATTTACACCAAAAATGAGAAAAGGTTCGAAACCATTTTCATCACATTTGAAAGATTTGAACCAAAAATTCAATTTGAACAAAGATTTGGGACCATTTACGAAATATATGACTAATTATATAGTAACTAGTGCTTGCTTAGTTGCCTTGCCTTGCCTTGTAAGGCTTGCAAGCATCATATTTATTCCATACGTGACTTCATTTGGTGAATTTAATAATTGACTTTTATAAGCCCTCAAGAAAAGCCTTTAACGTCAGCACAAAATAATTTTTTTTTTATATTTACTCATTTTTTTTTTAAAACGGTCAAAACTTGAACTCAGAATTCTTTTTTCTCGGGATATGATATTGTGCTAACGTGTCAAATCCTAACCAACTATAACAAACATTTAATAATAAGTGCACACAATTGCTACTTAATAACATTCAAAATGGCACATGACATGTACAAAAAATGATGCTTCAAATTGAATTCCAAATGCTCATTGCATTTTTAGGCAAAGACAAACACACACATATTGCATTTTCCATTAGCCTTTTACCAAAGAGGAAAACCGTTTTGAGGAGAAAGGTTTCTTTAGGCAAACTCATGCTTGCTTGTACTTTGGGTGGATTGGCCTTTGAATCTAAGAATAATTAAATGGAAATAGACATTTAATCTGAATTCCCAACGTTATCATCATCAAGGAATATAATATATGTGCCACAATCTGCAGATGTTACCTACATTTGATGGGTATATATACTTGAGTCTTTTATCAAATACCCCACAAAATCAAAGCTTCAAGCTGGTGACATTCTATCAGGAGTTTCAAGGTATCTTGCATCAACTTAGTTCAAACTTTTAACATGCCAGCAATTGCATTTGTTTATTCTTTTCATTCTGCATTTTCAAGAGGTGGGAGAGAAATTAAGGGCTTATTTAAGTGTCTTTTTTTTTTTTTAATGTGCGTATTAGATAATAATGAGACGGGTTTTAGAGAGGATGAAATAACATAACTGTTTCAACCCAAGAAAAAGAGTTTCCTACACCCCTTTCTTGTGCTGTATTCATAGTATAAGATATAAAAGATTCATATTCTTTGCATAGAGAAACACAATTAAACAGTTGTAGTAAATTTTTTCTTTTGGTTTCTGTACCTCGTTCTGCGCCCAATTTAAGGAGTCAAGTGCAAGCATACAGTTGTAGCATGTTACAGGGAAAAGAGGTTCAAATTTTACTAAGGACAATGCTATGTTGAGTTGTCCAGTAACATACCAACCTTTGTTTTCTAAACATATTTGCTTTTTCTACGAGGAGTGCCGTATTTTGGACAATTTTGCAGCAGGTTTTTATATTTCTGTGAGGAGAATATCTGATGGGAATTTACTTTCCAAATTAGACACTTATTTTAAGAAACGTAATTAGGGTTTTGTTTAATAGATTTTCTAGTATTCTATTAATCGTTTAACTTTCAAATTGGATACTTATTTTAGAAAACATAAAAAGGGTTTGATTTAATAAAATTTTAGTGGATTTTCTAGTATTTTCCTACTTCAATTAGACTTGTCAAACCCTAAATAAAGGAAACTTGTGTATTGTAATAGTTACACCTCGATATCAAATAAAATTTATATTTTCTTCCTCTAAATTCTCTCTATTGCCCCTCTCTTTTCTCTCTCTTTCTTTCTTAATCTCGTCGTTGTTCGTTCGTGTTCCACGTCAAGATCCTTCTATGACTCTTCGTGGTAAGCTACGTAGTTTGAATCAATCAATACGAGAAAGCTGCCAAAATCTCCTCCCAGTGAAAAAGAACAATTCTTGCAATTCAATTTTTTAAGAAATCACAGGCAAATCTAGGAGTGTAAAATTCTGCATGCGTACTTAATTTTGAATAAAGAAAACTATCGTAAATGTCAGCTCCACTAATGATAATATAAAATCACTGTAAATGGTAGATGCTTTAACATGCTAATTATTGCATTCGTATTTATCACAAATAATAAGAAATGTAAATATATTTATCATTTTTAGTTTCTCTGGATATGTTTCATATTACATGATCATGATATATAATATCCATGAATTGTCATCGTCTTGCTAAAAAATATAAAATCAGGAGAAAAAGGGTAAGATCATCAGAAATGGCATCTGAATCTGATAATGCAAATAGAAGAATCTATATATGATTCAAGCTCATAGGGTAAAGCATGAAAAAACAGGAACTAAGTTTGCTATTGTATGGTTAGGCGAAATGTTCGAATGCTTCACAAAAAGGAGGAAAACGATAGGTAAAAGCACAGACAAAAAAGGGGGTGCCATAGCCAAAAGATGGAAGCTCCTCAGTGGAAAGAATAACTGGGAAGATCTATTGGACCCTTTAGACATCGATCTCCGTCGATACATAGTTCAGTATGGAGAAATGGCTCAAGCAGCTTATGACAACTTCAATTCTGAGAAGGCATCAAAGTATGCAGGAAGTTACAAATATGCAAAGAATGACCTTTTCTCTAAGGTCGGGATTGACAAAGGAAATGCATTCAAATACCGTGCGACAAAATATTTTTATGCGACCTCATCAATCGATGTCCCGGAGGCATTTCTTGTAACGTCATTGTCGAGAGAAGCATGGAGTAAGGAATCAAACTGGATAGGGTATGTTGCTGTGGCCACAGATGAAGGAATATCAGTGTTAGGACGGAGAGATATTCTGATAGTGTGGAGAGGAACAATTAGGGCATTGGAATGGGTGAATGATTTCGAATTTGGATTGGTTTCGGCACCAGAAATCTTTGGAAAGAACAGTAACCCTAAAGTGCATAGTGGCTGGTACTCCATCTACACTTCAAATGATCCAAAGTCGCCCTTCAATAAGACCAGTGCCAGAGAACAGGTAAAACTTCATCATGCCACATTCACTTACAAGCTAAGAGTTAAAAAACTACAAAATGTAGAGCGTGGATGGGAAGGAAGAGTAGGAGTTGATTTTGACCTTTCTTTAGTAAGAAAACAAAAAATTTCTCTTGGCTGATGAAAAATGAGATGGGATTAAGCATTTTGAAAACAATATTTGGTGAAAAATTATTCCTCAATGTAACAAGAAATATTATATTCCACGCAACTTTACTTTTCTTCTTCTTTTCTCTCTAACAAAAACAACGGAAAACCTTTGCATGCCATTTTGCCTCCTAAACCTAAATGCACCACAAGAGATGAAAAGCTAAAATTAGCCAGTTCTTTTATTATTTTTCAGGTTCTTACTGAGGTTAGAAGACTGGTAGAAGAATATAAGGATGAGGAAATCAGCATAACTATTACAGGCCACAGCTTGGGCGCAGCAGTTTCTACCCTAAATGCAGTTGATATTGTTTCCAATGGATACAACAGGCCTCAAGACATGCCGCACAAGGCTTGTCCTGTAACAGCCTTTGTTTTTGCCAGTCCTCGGGTGGGAGACTATAACTTTCTTAATACCTTCTCCCGTCTACAAAGTCTTCGAGTTCTACGTATAAGAAATGCCCGAGATGTTGTTCCAACCTACCCATTGATAAGTTACACAGATGTTGGTGACGAGTTGCCCATTGACACTAGCGAATCAAACTACTTGAAAAGTCCTGGTAATTTGAGCAGTTGGCATAGCTTGGAGGCTTATTTGCATGGAGTTGCAGGAACACAAGGGTGCAAAGGGGGATTCAAATTGGAAGTTAATCGCGATATTGCGCTTGTCAACAAACATATGGATGGCTTGAAAGATGAGTACTGTGTTCCAGTTTCATGGTGGTGTGAGAAGAACAAAGGTATGGTGCAGCAGATAGATGGATCCTGGAAGTTAATGGATCATGAAAATGATTTTTGATTCATAAAGGTCCTGAGTATTGGTATAAATTTTAAAAGAAGAAACGAGCATTGAAATCAGCTAGCATCATAGCAACATTCTTAATCCTAATCATGTTTCATATCTAACTGTGTTTTATTAAAATTTTTACAGCAACAGTTTCATTCAGTTACTTTTGTACCAAATATAACTAATAAACCTAAAATGTGATATTTCTTTGTATTTAGCTGTAACATGTTAGTCTCTGAGAATTTCGATGACAGCGAATGAATTCAAAGCAATTCAAGGCTTTCGTTAGTTGGCAGCACAGGGAATCTAATAGAACATCACAGAGAAGTAATGAATCTCGAGACTTAAAATCCATTCCTTCTTGTATGTAATACTACTTCAAACAGTATGACATTGTTAAAGAATTTCCAATTTTCTTGACTATATTAGTACATCAAAAGAGAGGGAGTTTGTGTTAAAGAGAGAGAATCAACAACCTAACAGCATCAACTTAAATGAAATGGTAACAATCCATCTGCTCGACCTTTGGCAATTGTGAAATCATGTCAAATCCAGTCCAATCAAATGAGTGAAGAAAAATAAATATCATATTGTGTATTTTAAATATTTTGTTTTCAATTTTTTTCTTTTGAGGAAGTGGGGGAGCTCACCACTGCAACTACTGCTTAACTTTCAGTGAAGCTTCAATACGTTGAATGAGCTGGTCAGAAGCCATTGCACCCTCCTGCAAAATTGATTTTTTAATTTTTATTTAAAATAGAAAAAGAATATGAACAAGTTCTAGTAGTAGGCGAAAGTGGCACGAGAAAGTAAATCATGGCAAAGCACGAGCTATACTTAATATTTCTATGAAACACAAATAACAGCTCAACATGCTTAAGAATGTCGACAGTTTCGGAACTTGACCGTGCTGAATTGATGCCTTCTTCCTTTTTGGTCACTTCTTTTCACCAAGGGACAGACATCTAGATATCTATGTAGTTGGAAAACAATTCCTAAGTTTTTGGGTTCAGGTTGGGTAGTTTACAGTGCTTTCTGAATGAAACTAAGCTTGTGTTTGACACCCATTTTGGGAAAAAAAAATAGACACAACTTTTGTAGGCCTTGAATGGAAATGGGGGGACTGCTACCCTTGATAGTAAATATGAAGTTACATAATATGGAGGACCAAAAAGGAAATCACATTCAAGTTAATCTTCAGATTTAATGTGAATAAGCATTAGAAGAGGTTCAATCAAAGAAAATCAATTACTTACAAACCGATCGCATGGTTGCCCATCCTTAAACAAAATGAAAGTTGGCAATGCCTGTATATTGTACTTGTCGGCAATGGTAGGGTACTTCTCGGTGTCAATTTTCACTACTTGGATTTTATCTCCCATTGAATCACTGACTTGTTCTAGAATAGGAACCATAAACTGGCAAGGACCACACCTATAAAATGCAGATGCTATTAGATTATTTATAGATTCAACCATGGATTTTCCTACCCTCATTGCTGTTGCCTAAGCAACTACTACCACTTCACAAAACTAAAACCAGAGCACAAGAACTATTCCAGAAATTATAGGGTAAAATCCAATTTAGTCCAAACTGATCAATTAAGCTAGAACAATTACAAAAGATCTGAACAACACTACTCCTTTAGTAGGGGAAAGCCCAGGGGTGAAATAACAAAAACCCAAGCTTACCAAGTGGCATAAAAATCAACCAATAATGGTTTATCAGCATTTTCCAACAAATCATCAAAGGTAGAAAATGTCTGCTTCTTGGCCTCAATCTGACAGGGAAACAAACAAAATGTTAATTACCTAAGAGACTAACAGCTGGATAAAGGGAGCTAAACAAAGTGAAATCGACAAAAATCTCATTAAAGCACAATTATGCTGCAGTATGCGACACTGTAATTGTGAAAAAACAGTTTTGCCATAAAGCATCTCTCTTAAACTTCATAAACAGGTATTGTACTATGCTCCAACAATAATTTTTGCACTTAATAGATGCTCAAAACCCATCATTTTCTTTTGAAACTGCTTTGAACTAGTTGTGCAGCACTACAAAGCCGGCAAAACACAGGTTATCACGTGACTAGCAATCCAAACACAAGGTCTAGTTGGACATGAAGCTCCGTCTTACCCTAAAGTCTTACTAAAGGTGTAAATTTACACCCAATATGATGTCAACCCATGTTCATTTTCCTAGATATTGGTCATGTGTTTATGAAGCTGCTGACCGAAGCTCAATTTGATGAATGGATATTATTAGACTACTCAGGCACTGAATTAGGAAATGCAATGGTGCATTGAATTTTCTATGAAAAAGATCTTATTCATTTAATTGACAGCACATGAAGAACCCAAAAGGAAAAACATTAGAGATTCCAAGATTATATTTTTATTCACATATCATGAAATCCAAACTCCATTGCTTCAAGCTATTTTTCTACCGACGTGAGAGGTTATACTGAACATCTAATTGACTTTAGTTCATAAAACCCACTAACAAAATCCTGCAAATATTCATAAATTCTTTCCTTTTTTCACATATAAGCTGAAAAACCAAGTAATTACCAGAGGAAGATTTCGTGGGCCGGGCTTGGATACGAGCATTTGGTTTCGAATTGTTAAAGCACGAAGCTCCTTTGGAAATTGAAGAGAGGACAATCGGGAAAGCTTTGTTGATGAATGCACCGATGATGAAGAGGATACGGCGAAGTTTCTGGGGACTGCAGCCGTTGCTACTGAAATCGCCATTGTTTTCAACTGAATGGGAGAGAAGCTAGGAACTGGGAGACAATATCAATAAGCAGGGCGATTTGTGCAAGCGAAGACAGACTCGCAATAAGGCCGTGTTTGGATAACAGAATTGTAGGTTTCAAATAGGAATCTGCTCATTAGAGGGGTTGAGGCATGTGCAAAAATTCTCGTATAGTTAAAAATCAAGGGTTAATTTCACAAACAATCACTGCGTGAAAATTACAAAACGGTCACTAAAATTTAAAATTTGCAGAAATGCAATGAAATTTCACACGGTTTCAAAAACGGTCACTGAACATAGTTTTAGGACTATTAAATTTTAATTCAAACCTAAAGTGCCAAAACACGTGGACATAGAAGTTGGAGGACTTCAAGTGCAAAATTCAACTTAAAATCCTCCAAACCCAAACCCAGACCACCACTTTTTGCGCCCCATTCCACCATTTTCGGCCACCAAAACCACCAGAGCAACATACCACCTTGAAGCTCTCGCTGTCCTCTATGCAACCCACCCAAGAATCGCCCCTAACTTAGACGGTGGTGGCCGAAATTTCGTCCCAAATTGGCCCTATCGCCCGCCAACAGTTTTGTACTGTGCTAGAGACCCACTTTGAAAAAATAGAGTTTCACTGAAGAAATGAGTGAAATGAGAGAAAATTGGATGATTTTTGAATTAAAAACTGAATGTCAATTTTGTCTTTTTATCAATTAAAACATTTTGAACTTTTTTTTAAAATTCTGGGTCAAAGGCCTTTTGTCCAAAATCATTGTCTTACTCGACCGTTTGGCCAAATTTTCCTAAAATAAAATGCCTGATTTTTGAAAAGTTAAACATTTAATCTGATTTTTGAAATTGAATATTTAAAAATCTGGTTTTGTATAATTTTCTCTATATTCAATTCAACCAACCAAAGCAGTTGCTATATATATAACTTAAACCACAAATTTTTGGGTCCAATTTTAAGTCCAAGTTGAGGCCCAATTAAATCCAATGCTCAATTAATGCTTGCTTCCAAATCCTCCATTCTTTCATACAATGTAAGTTAATCCTTGTACTTTAAATTATTTCGTTATCTTTTACTTCCTTCCTTCAATTCATTTTACATTCGTGGACTTTCACTATTAAATATAAAATACAACAATTTAGAATATTTTGTCAAAAGAACTATCAAATATCGTTATTTTAGGTCGCGAATAAGTGTAAAAAATTACACCGATCAACTTCCTTATTTTTCTCAAGCCTATTACTCAATACTACGGAGATTTTTCTCCTCTGGTTTATCTTAAGCCCGAAGGGATACTGGAATCGAATAGTACATTAAGGAGCGCTTTGTACCACTGGATAGTGAGATTATTTTACTTGTGTCTTGTGGAAGCGGGGGCTTGATGACACTCCGATGTGAAATCTGGATATTGATTAGCTTTTTCCTCTTCAAGACAGCCAGGCACAGGCTTGGTCAAATCCTCAGTCAACATGGTGAATTTATTTGGGGTCTGCCCAGCAAAATAAAGTTCTTTATCCTACAAGTTTTTCAGGCAATTTTCCCTACAAATTTCACTCAGGCATAGCCATATGAAGGTGGACACCACATGTAGAAATGGAGAGCATACTCCATGCTGTGTTCGGGTCTGAGACCGTGACTATATAATTTGGCAGCAGAGTCCGTTTACGGGGGTTCTAATTAATACGTTCACAGGTAACAATCACGGGTGGTACGGTGTTACGGTTTGGCAATATCTTACGACCAAGGAGTTGAAGCTGCCGGCACAGTAGAAACATTGTTATTTTAGGATGAACCAGACATGAACCTGGGATCATTACTCAACATTCAGCTGCATATATTTGCCAAATAAACAATTAAACACTTTTGTCCTTAAAATCATCATGAAAATTACAACTGCAGACGAAGAAAGAATTTCCCGCCAAAGGCCAAAAAAAAAAAAAAGAAGAAAAAGAAAAACCAAAATATTCTATTGTTTCACTATCTTTTACTGTAAACGAGTGTAAGACATTAATGAAAAGAAAGACAATATGGCATAAATACAAACAACCGAAAAAACAAATCAAGTAATAGGTAACTATGCTCTGTCTAATAATCTGCTGTCTGAAAACACACCTAAGAACCACAAGGTAGGCAACACAATCTTCCAATCTGAGTGAAAAGCCACTGCAGTGGATTTGGATCGTCATTTTTTTCCAAAGAAGATACTTGTAATGGTACTCCGGGAGGTAGATGCCTGTGGAATGCATCGACTGCAGCTCCAACACCATCCTCATTCTCAATTAACACTGCTATTTCCATTGCTCGAGATTTCACCTGCCAGGAAATGTTCATAATATTAATCTAGCGAGGCAATAACGTTTTGGTTTTACTTATTAGGGAACACAGTCCCAATTTTATATAGGCACGAGATAAATGGGAATCGGATATACCTCTGGCTGGAGCATGAACTTTATTGCTTCTGATAGTGTGTCAACACTGAGCTGAGATATAGGAATTGGAGTAGGTCCCAGCCCTCTCTGATGAATTCTCTCGCCCCAGAAAAACTGATCTCCAAAGAATGGAACTATAGTTGTTGGACACTGCATTGAATAAAGCGGACTGAGATTTAATATCAAATGACGTAATTCAGTCATTCAATTTAACTGTTATCATTCAGTAACCATTCCCAAATAATGAAATACGCGTCAGAGCAAAAAATGTAGAAAGAAATTACCCCAGCTTTTAGTCCTGCAGCTGTAGTCCCAGCACCACCATGATGAACCTGCACGATTGTATTTCGAATCCCAGTGAGAGCATCAGAATCTTAAAAATGCTAACCCGTCTACTATATGAACATATACGTAAAACTTCCAAAATCAATATGCGGCAGCCATTTATTTTATTTATAATCGAGGAAGCCATATTTCTCTTTCACTATTTTCTTCCTCTACTAAAAAAAATAATACATAATCTAAAGGTAGCTTTGAACTCACCACAGCTGAACACTGGGGAAACAACCAGTCATGAGGGCAATCCACAAGAAGGAAAACATTATCAGGAATCTCTGTATCTGCAATCCAAACAGAAGTTCTTCAGAAAAATACCTATAGAGTGGTGTTTCATTCCCTTGCTATATGAGAGTTCGATTTTCAATTATGATAAAAGACTTTCAATGATAGCAAGAAGCAACAAGAGACAGAAAGATGGAAAAAAAAAATGGAAGAAAAAATACTTACGATCACCAAGATCTCCCCACCCTCGGTCAATTATTCCTCTCTGTCCTGTATTCTTTAAAGCTTCCAAAATAATATCAGTAGTTTTCTTTGAATCGTCAAGCGGCTTACAAAGCAAATAAACATCAGTATCAATAAATGTTCCAATCAAAAAATCTCAAAGGGTACACACTAAGATATACATCTTTCTGTATAATGAAATCACAAATCATGGCATTTAACAAGTGCAACATAGGATCAGATTAATTATAGCTAACAGCTGCAAAAATGGCATTTAACTGTAGGCTTCCTCTAGTCATTTAATATTAAAGCAAATTTATTCATGCTTTTATTTTCTATCATTCAACACTGATGAACATAATCATTCAAACATCACCAAATTGAGAGTCAAATCTTAAGAACAAAATGAATGACAATATGCAGCAAGATATGCCAAATACAAAAGAGATTAACAATTGTCAAGAAACGAGATTGTATTAGGGCATCAATATTGTCACATTCTTCTTTCCTTTTTAACTGTGATTTCGGGGGCAAGGGTCTGAATGACTATTTCACTCAATCATTACAGGAATGTGAAGAAAGACTGCTTACAAAATCATAAGATATCGAAATGAAAAACTGTGAATATACAAGTTTAAATTAGAATAACAAAGAGTTGACACTCATACCATGCTCCCAAATCCAATATAAATAGGTTCGGGTCCCTTCTGGATCCACTGAATAAATTCTTCAGGAGGTTGATATTTTGACCCAAGGTTTAAAAAACAATAACCAACAACATCAACCTGAGGGCCCCAATCTGCACATCACTTATATGCAATTAGTCCTTCAATAAGGCTTTGGTAAAAAATAAGCATCAATGAAAACAATTTTTTTGTGCGTGTTTGGTTCACAGTACTATATAGGACTCGACTTGTAAATAAGAAAAGGAAGCTAGAATCTTGTTCATAGTAGTGTCTAGTGCCACCCATTTTTTTTTTCTTTGATCGGTCTAGTGCCACCCATTTTTGCTTATCAATGAGGTGGTTCATGCACATAAAAGATTGTTAGTAACAGGCAAAGTTGAACTTGCATCCATGATGACATTAACCAATATTAACTTATTTAGAACATAAAGATCATTAAGTAAATCAAAAAATGTCAAGCACCTAAATGATGTACTTGCCTTCTGGCTTGGACACAACATGGGAACTCCACATATAGCCTGTTGGCAGATGAGATATTGACCCATGATATGTGCTGAAGTATGCAATAGGGGGAAGCTTCAGCTTCTGTTTCCTAAAGTCATTAATATACCCTCTTATGCCCCACCATATTAGTAAATCCACAAGAATGTACGAAAGCTGGATCAACAAAGAAATATAATTGAGAATATTTCGCCTATGAAATCCATATAAAGATTTATATCAAAATTGCAAAAGTAAAAAAAGTTTGCAGACAACTTAAAACATACCCAGTATCCTGCACTTTGAGGTACACGTGCGAACGGGTGAGGAAATGCATATGTGGGCCTGCCTATTGAATACATGTGTAAGAATTTTTTTTTTTTCCTCTTCAGATAAAGAGTACGCATCAGTATATACCAATAAAAGGCCAAATTAATAAAGCGTATATTCCGAACTCTTGAAATAAATTTATCTACAGAAACCTTTTGTGTCAATTTTATAGAGCCAAAAACCACTCTTTGAAACATCAAATACTGCTGAAATGGTTATTTTTATAAGTGCACATTTTTTATCCTTCCTCGAAATGTAGAGAAATATTTATTTTTCTGAAACTTAATTCTTATCAGACAATTTAATATTAGTTCAATTACTTAGAAGGGTAAGTAAGACAGAGAACTGAGAAACATAAACAGAAATGAATATCTAAACTCACGTCCAAGGCATCGTGAAGAAGATATGCAAGGGCACACCAAGAGATTCAGCAACATGTGCATGTCCTGGCAACAATTAGGAAACATTTGAAGTGAAACACAAACGCTTCCAAACAACAACAAACAAAGTCTTATTCCCAATAAATTTGCGGCTGGCTACATAAATCTGTTTTCACCATTCCAATCAGTTTATCACTACATCCACTCAAAGATGCAACTGAGCAACCATATTGAAGTATTTGATGAGTTGAGTTTTCAAAAGCTACCATTAAAAATTCAAAATCCAAATTTCCTCTTAATTTGGTTCTCAACTGTAAATTGCTAAATGCTGATTAATGGTTATACTAAAAGATTTAAATTCCATCAAAACATAGACATTCTACAATAATCATTTAGCAAAATTCTGAAAAGTTTTAACGGATTAACATTACAATAACTAACCATATGCAGGAGGGTTTGCAATAATTGCTTGAGCCCTAAATGGTTCACCATTTTCTACATCAGGTTCTGTGCAAGCTGGAAGGAGAGATTCAATAATGGCTTTTATTTGCTTT
Organism: Fraxinus quadrangulata; assembly: GCA_903798255.1. Lineage (NCBI taxonomy): Eukaryota > Viridiplantae > Streptophyta > Magnoliopsida > Lamiales > Oleaceae > Fraxinus > Fraxinus quadrangulata. The sequence goes on along the minus strand of CAIGRB010083170.1, from coordinate 32,182 downwards.
CTTTGTACAGATATTTCGCCCGGCGCTGATGGTATAAGACCTTTATTTCTGGCCATATCTACAATTACAAAAAAATCACTCAAAGAAGTGCCCCATCATTGATGATTTGATTCTATTAATTAAATTTTAGAAGTTAAAGAACTTAACAGCTGCAGTACTAGAGGAAATATAAAACTTACTGTCAAGTAGATAAAGACTACTAAGTTATACATTGAAATGTTGAACAACATCCATATATATCATTGACTTGAACAATAAAAATATAGTTTGCCACATCTAAATGAAGCTATGAACTAGATAGTGACACTAGATAAAACAACAGGAGGGAATATTGTTCCTCCTGTGGTGGGGTGGAGGGGAAAACAATAATATAACGGAAAAAAGAGAGACAGGATAATTGCATTCTATACTTAGGATCCCAAGATCACAGAATCCGCATAAAAAATCCTAATGAGACTAAATGAGAGTCATACTAATGCCCCAGTAGATATACTACAGTTCATATAGTGATGACAGGTATGCATATGCACGTTGAGGACCCCTTACATCCAGCCAAAACCCGAGGGTCGCCACCAAGTGGGTAAAAATATACCCCAGCTGACTTCACAAATTCACGGAAGTTAGCATGAGTTGCCAGCCTAACACGATGGCCATATTCCTGTAGCCAAGAATATTATAGGTTAAAATCAAGATTGAATTATTTACAATGCATAAAAAGCTATGTTCCAAATAAAATGCCAAGAATGCACTGCATTAATGTTTAGAGCTGAATATTAAACAGGGTGCAATGTAATATGGAATCTATTTTGTCAAGCTCGTCACACGAAAACATGAAAAGGAAGCAGACATTTAAAAACAATGAAATGAAGATTACTACTGCAATGTTCCCTGATTTACAAGGGTAATTAGCACAAATATAGCATCTTTTCAGCCACCTCTACCCTATCAAAATTGAGTGATTTTTATTAACTTAATAAGCCAATTCATCTAAAAGCTTAACTATTAGAGTGAAGATAAATTTATTTATTTATGATTTATGTTCAACACGCCCCTTCTCGTCAAAGACCTATATCGTGGAATTTCAAAAATTGGCGGCTGCTAGACTTTCACCGAAGACATTGTCTTTGCTAACATGTTAAACCATCTCATGCTTATTAAAAGCTCATGTGGTCAGAGAGATTATTTATTTTTGATCTTCAACAGAACCTTTCTGCAACCAAAAAATTCCCAGAAGAGATAAACTCTAATTCCACATAAGATACAACCTTTTTCTCTATTAACCTAATAGTTGAAGTTCTAGATGACTAAACCCTATATGAAGATACTTCACTCCTAGTTACCTCATTCTTTTGATGCCTAGAATATTGGTTTTGAATCTCACAGAATCTCGAGTCATGTTAATTTCAATTGCATAAATAATATAGGATTTTAGCTGTAGAAAAAGTAGCAAGGCAAATGAGAGGCTAATGATAATGATAATGCGAAACCGCATAAAACTATCATCAATTTGTGCACTCATGCAAGTTTGAATTTAATTTACATACTTGAAGTCTCCTTGCCACAGCCAGAAAGGGCTGAACATCTCCTCTTGTTCCAACTACAAGCACTGCGATGTTCAATTTTGGAATTGATCTGTTCAGATCAGTTGTGGACCTTGTGATATAGTCAGTACTTGGAGGAACTCCTTCAACTGAATGAAGCTCTATGAATTCAGAAGCAACAGGTGTACTCTTAGTGAGGTCAACCTCCACTGTTCCATCATTTTGGATCTTCACTAACTCCACAATGAGCTTTTTCTGATTAGAATGACACAAAAAAGTGCAAGTACCAATCAGAACAAGGAAAGGGTAACCATAGGAACAATGGCACTCACTCAAAAGGATATATACATTCAGTCTGCAAAGCAAGCATATATCCAGAAAGTGACCCCAAAATTTTAGTCAGGATGAGAAGACATGAGTAGAAGTACAAGGCGTAATGAGTCTCCTCATCACAAAAAATTAAAATATGTAACACTAGATTAAACTATTCTCACAGTTTCTGTACCTTCTCCTCTAATGCAACAGACATGCTACACGAGTAAGCTACAAAGCAAAAAGGCTTAGAGCAAATTAAGCAGCAACAGATATCCAAATAAGAAACATAGGTACACGGGGATGCATAAATTATATAAGAAACATGGATTCGTAAATTGTATCTGCCTTGTGCAAACAAAAAGTACTCAAACTTAAAAGTGTGGTAGGGAAGGAATTTAAGCCAGTTATAAGATGCAGTTAGCTGCGAAATTCACCTTCTCACGTTCAGAGAGTCTATCAAATTTTAGGTCAATCCTTGGAATACCCCTTTTCTCAGTCTTAGACCTTGAAAATGCGCCATCCTCATTTTCGAATAAGAGATTTCTGCGAGTGCCCACAGGTGCTGTGATGCAATGATCCAAACCTTAAATAGAAACAATGCTTAAATAAGAAACATTCAAATCTCTAAGCATAAAGAAACAAAACAAATTCTCTCATCTACCTCACACTTTAGAGACTGTCCTCATCACTAAAGTTTGATCACACAGGTTCAGCCTCCGTTTGGCAAAATTTATAAATCATTTATAAATGATCAAACTTCATTTTCAACCAAACATTCCAATAGACCCACAGGTACTATCCACTCATCCACCACTCATTTCTATCCTTTATAAATTAAACTGTTTTTAAATTATTCCCAAACAGAGGCTCAGATGTGATTACCAATAGAAATGCGTCTTCAAATTGCAGAGTAGTTCAAGAATATACCAAGCAAGCAACATAACACATTTGGCATAAAATAGTGAACCAGATGACTGAACTAGTACAATATTTCTAATAGGATAAATGCTAAATCATGTATAGATCAGGTTCACTCTTGAACGGTCATATCAGTAAAGGAAAATAAGTTGGTATCATCTTCCCCTTAAGACTGAAAAGAGAGCTCTTGCACCCTCGCTCTGCAAGAGAATTAGAAGCCAAAGAAAATAATTTAGTGAAAGATCTCTGAGAGTGTGTGTGGAAACAGTGTCACAGGACATAAAGCATGAGAGATGAAACATTGGGAGGAATAGGAGTCCATAATTGCAATAACTAAACCTTAAGGCTACAACACTTCTCATTACAGATTGGGAACTTTAGGTTTTGAAATCAGGGATGTGCTCTTTTCCCCGACTTCACATAGGAACAAAAAGAAACTCTTCTTATTTATGTCATTTGTTTTTCAATTAGTTGGAACAAACAAGCATGCATGTATAATTCCTAGCTTTTGAACTAAGGACACATAAATTAGTGAAAGGATTTATAAAATGATAGGCAGAGCTTCTCAGATTTTAGAGAAACAAGTGGTGGATATGTAACTATTTGGTTCTTCAACCTTCGGAAGGCTTGCAAGTTTCTACTAAAAATATGAGAACTTAATCGTATTCACTTTCTAAATTTAAAGACCCTAGGATCAGTCAAACGTTTCTTATGTTTCTGGGGGAACATCCAACATAAAATGATAAGACAGAACTTCCAGTCTTCAGGCAGTCCTTGAGACCTAATTGAAACCAAGATTTTTCACTAGATCAATGTCCAAACTCAAGGTTGAAATGAAGGTCTGAAAAACAACTTCAGACAGAAGTTTATGTTAGCGAAATTATCCATAGTGAAGAACTTTGATTATATCATTTTATATCAACCATCAAGACTGATCGCGACATGAATCGAGATCTACATAAATTGATTTTTACTTGCAAAGTTCGTATTCATATCAACAATTGGCAATGGTAGATTATAAGCACAAACCTCTTTTTGCCCCAGGTGATGGACTTACACTTGGATCTTTCCACCAAGAACGCTCTATGACAGATGAAGACTGCAAAATGAACCTCCTCTGGTAGTTTGCTTCAGGCGTAGAACACACTTCCGACTGCTCATCTGAAGGCCTATCATTTGGTTCATCATTAGTCACACCCGTCACTTCCATTGAACTTTCCTCCTTATCTTTTGCCCCATTTGACAAACCATTATTCAAACCATCTGGTGGAGGATCGTATTTATGAATTGATTCCTCATATCCATGAGTTTGGTCTAACCTCGCCCTATCTTCTGAATTTTTTGGCATTTTCTCCCTCCTATTATTCTCCATAGCATCTAATAAGCTCTACGGCTGTAGTGTAATATAAATTCCTAACAAGCAGCCAAAATACTGAAATTCAACTTAAACCCTTACAGAGAACTCACCCCAATTATATATAGATCAAAATTCAGCAGAAAAGAGCACAGCAAGAAACAAATAATGCACACCCAGATTTTCCGACCAAGATTGAGAACAAATTCCTGAATCCCGCAAAAACTTAGGCTGCAAATGCGAAGAACACAAGAAAATCATGCTAGGTGCACATGGAAAAAGCCATTAGAGAACTTTAAAAAGTTTCAACTTTACACTTAACAAACAAACGAACCAATACTAAAAACACCAAAGCACCCCACAGTCAATTCCACGCACAGACTGTTTGGTATAGAATTTAACCCAGTTCAAGAAACTTAATCAAGGTTCACACTTGATAAACGAGATTGCTTATAGATACAGGCGCAAATAAATTACAAACATAGTAAGACTCAATCTGTGAAGGGTGGCTAAAATCAATAAAGAATTGAACTTTTGCGATGAAAATTCAAGAAAAGTACAGTAAGAATTCTGTATACTAACGTGCAAGATTTTTTGTGAAGAAATTATGTTATTAAAATATTAACCACTCATTTAATTAACTTATAATTTTATTAGAAAAAATGAAACACAAACGAAGGAGGGTGAATTTGCAAAGCAAACCTTTTCTGACTGTTGCACAAAATGAACGTCAGGGCTTTTTTAATTTATATCTTCAACAAATAATAATATATTTTATATAAATAATGGGTTCATGTTATTTTTAAAGGAAAAAAATAAATGACTTGCAAACGAAGCATGTTGACCATGAACGTTGAATTAATGCAATAAAACCCGTACATCATTGTAATTAATGTTATCTAACTGGCACATGCAAGATCCGAGTTGGCTTGAGATTTGATTTTGACATATTGGTAGTTGGTAGAGGCAAATGAAATTCGCATAGCAATAAAAAAATATTCAAAACAGAGAACTATTTGTTTGGTAAATGCATAGAATCTCAATCCATTGGTTAAGAATTTCCCTTCTTCCTAGAAGAGACTAAACAAATCCTCAAAATGCAAATTCGAAACATGGAAAAGAACATGACATACTTGAAATTTGTAAGAATGTGTTCGATTCAGTTTTGTGATTTTTATATATTAATGGTGATGAGATTTTAATCTTTAGTACGATGATAAAATGTTTAACATAAAAATCTATGTTCTTAATGGCGTCAAATAATTCTTATTCAAATTAAATTTAGGGTCCGTTCGATTGGTTTAAATTTCATAAAAAAAGTCACATTCGAAAGATTCAATTTCTACTTTGACTGTTTGATACGAAAGTTGAAATATAGTTCGAATTTCAAGGTACAAGCACTTTAAACTTGTTTTTTGCCAATTTAATGAAAAATGCATTTCTTATCAGAGATATCACCATAAATCAAGCAACGGATCTGTTCAATATTCAGCCAAGAATCTAGTCCTATAACAGCCACAGTCTAGCAACATATCAGCTCAAAATTTTAGTCAAGCAACGGATCAGTTCAATATTCAGCCAAGAATCAAGTCCTATAACAGCCCCAGTCTAGCAACATATCAGCTCAAAATTTTAGCCAAAAATCAAGTCCTGTAACAGCCCCAATATTTCTGCCGAGGTTCTAGCTAGCTTTCTTGGAATAGTTCTGTAATGTTTGTATATATCTAGCACACGATTCCCTTGTAAATGATACTACTATATTGTAATCATTTTGTTCAATATACAGTCAAGATTCAATTTTCATCATGGTATCAGAGTCCGTTGAGTTCTAACGAGCGATTTCATTCGATTAAAACTCAAAAAAAATTGAGCACGCGGATTTCAAAACTGGTCTACTCAAACGAGCCACCATCTTGCGGATGCATGTTAAGGGATAGAATCTCACATCGAATAAAGATGAAAATATAGATCAATTTATAAAAGTTTGAGATACTCCTCTTAATAAAACACTATGTACGCTAATAAGTCGCGCACCATAGCTATGTAGCTCAAAGAAGAGCTTACTCTAATTAAGAAAAAAAATAAAACAGTTCAAGAGTACCTTCAAACATCCAAGTCTCTTACAGACGAAATTGCCCTAATTGATCATCCCATCTTTGATAATGACCTCATTCTCTACATCCTCAATGGTTTGGGACCTGATTATCGTGAAATCGCTGCACCAATTCGAGCCCGAGAAAAATCCCTCACGTTGAAGAGCTTCACGACCTGCTCATAGGCCATGAAATGTATCTTCGCCGACTTGAAGCCACCACACAACAGCTGGTTGCAACGGCGAATTACTCAAATCACTCTGCTGGAAATTTAGTGGAAACTACTAGAACGACAACAATTCATATCGGGGCTTCTACAAATCACAAGGAACTAGAAACAACAACGGGTTGAGAGACAATAGGAAACATCCTAATAATGGGAGGAAGCCCACAGGACAGCGCCGATACCAACCCAAGTGTCAGCCGTGTGACCAAGTGGGCCACATTGCAAAGCAATGTCCAAAAATGTAACTTTCGGAGCCCACTGCCAATTGTGCTTCAACTAGTCACCAACAGGACACCAAATGGTTAATTGATTCCGCTGCATCTCACAACATTACTGGTAATTTGGCGAATTTATCTGTTCATACGGAATATGATGGTACAGATGAAGTTGTAATCGACGATGGTTCAGGTTTGCCTGCCTTACATATTGGTCCTTTGGTATTTCGTTTCCCAACACGAATCTTAAATCAAATGATACCCTTTGCGTTCCAAGTGCAAAAATTTAATTTTTGTCCATCACTTTACTACCCAAAATCGTGTTTTTATTGAATTTCACCCATCTTATTTTCTTGTCAAGTATCAGATCACAGGGGCAATACTTCTCAAAGGTGCATATGAAAATGGTGTGTACACACTTCCGGACTCATTGGTGGACTCACCTTCAACAATGGTTGTGAATGTGCATGAAAGGACGTCGATTGATGGGTGGCACAAGCGGCTTGGACATCCATCTCAAAAAATTGTCAATTACTTTGTTAATGCTTTTTCTCTTCCAATAAAAAAAAGAACATCAAGTTTCAAATCTTTGTACTTGCTCTATCAGTAAAGCGCATCAACAACCTTTTCATTCAACTAGCCTTCAAAGTCATGCACCTCTTGATCTTATTTACACCGATGTTTGGGGTCCTTGATCTTATTTACACCGATGTTTGGGGTCCTCTTGATCTCATTGGTGGACTCACCTTCAACAATGGTTGCAAATGTACATGAAAGGACGTCGATTGATGGGTGGCATAAGCGGCTTGGACATCCATCTCAAAAAATTGTCAATTACCTTGTTAATGCTTTTTCTCTTCCAATAAAAAAAGAACATCAAGTTTCAAATCTTTGTACTTGCTCTATCAGTAAAGCGCATCAACAACATTTTCATTCAACTAGCCTTCAAAGTCATGCACCTCTTGATCTTATTTACACCGATGTTTGGGGTCCTTCACATATTGTTGGTCTTGATGGTTCACGCTACTCTTGATTTTGGTTGACCATTTTACCAAATACAAATGGTTTTATCCTATGACAACCAAATCAAGTGTTAGTAGCATATTCCCTCAATTCAAAAACCTTGTTGAAACTCGGTTTCAAAAAAAAAATAAAAAGTGTTTACTTTGACAATGGTGGTGAGTTTGTTGCCCTTTAAAATTATTTCTCAATTCATGGAATTAGCCATTACATCACCGCTCCTCACACTTCCCAACAAAATGGCATTGCCAGAGGTGGACCCAAAAAGATATGTTATGATGGGCTAAATTTTTTTTTTTTTTCAATGAACTCATACCATGAAGATGCTCTATACCACACTAAATTTAATTTAAAGGATTAAATTCATGACACTTATAATAATGTGGGTCAGAATATATTTTTGGACAATCATAACAAAATTCTAACAAATATATTTTTAACTAATAAAATTAAATATATAGTATATTACTTATTTCGATAATAACATCTATTTCATGGTAGAAATAAATAAATTTTTAACTCACAAGTATAAATAAGTATAATATATGAAAAATACATTAGAAAAAATTTAATTACTTTTAAGTTTAGTCAAACATGTGATATTTCATACTGTTTAAATAAATCATTTATCTTTAATCAATAAAAAATATTTGTTATATAATAAACTAATTTGATTATAGGTGAACTCTTTAAACTTAGTTATATATATTTGTACGTGAAATAAAATATCTAATTTGATAACAAATTATTTGTGCACCATGAATATGGATAAAATAAATACGTAATTGTTGTAGAGACTTAAACTAAATTTGAATAATTGAACATTGGGTTTGGGTTGAGAATGAAGTTAGATAGACTAAAATTAATTTTTGGATTAGACAAACATTTTATTCTTTTCATTTTCACCACAACTTTAGGCTAAATTTTCTATTTCTTATAAGCCAAATTGCTTTTGGCCTGCGGCAAGGCTGGGCTATAGCCCAGTCCCCCTCTCAATCCGCTAGTAGGCGTTGCCGAAAGTCGCCATCGCCATCTTGTGTAAACGGGACTCACCCTTTCAAAGGATGCCTCTACTACTTTCCTATTGGCCTCATAATTTTCAAACGGCTGTCTACCTCGTAAATCGCTAACCTACTCCCCTTTTACAAAATAAATCTCCCTTTGAAAGTTTGTTCGATCAACCACCAAATTATCTTAAATTAAAAAAATTTGGTTGTTTGTGCTTTCCTCTAACCCGGCCCTATAATACACATAAACTCCAACCCAAAGCAATCCCATGTATATTTCTGGGCTATTCTCAAACCCAGAGTGCGTACAGGTGTATGGACTTAACCACAAAAAGAATGTACCTATCCCGACACGTTATCTTCCATGAAAACCAAACTCCATTCGAAACCTTCTCTGCAAACCAACTCGACAACTCCTCTCCAATGTTGGTGTCGCCCGTCTCAGAGCCTCAATTGCTGCAATCACCACCAGTGCGAATGGATCGTGCACCTACTTTATCATCACCTCCAGGTATTTTCCCCAATTTCTGATCTCCTAATTTACCCAATTCTCAAACTTTCACACCCTACACCGAACCACACGCACAACACGATCAATCTGTGCCTGAACCCACTAATCACAAATACTCAAAGCCAAACACGATCCCTTAATCTCGAACTACTAACCATAGGAATCCAACAAGAAAGTAACCCAACCTGCACCCACTCCGTGAAAACCCATTCAATGAATAACATCTTTAAGCCCAAATAATTAAACTCTGCTACCAAACACCCAATTCCACCAACCATTGAACCAAGTTGTGTCAGTCAAGCAATTCGTGATCCTAAATGGAGAAGTGCCATGTCTGATGAGCTCACAGCTCTGATGAGATGCAACACCTGGGAATTAGTTCCTCCACCTACAAACTGTAAACCAGTGGGTTGCAAATGGGTATTCAGGGTCAAAAGAAAATCTGACGGGTCTATTGATCGCTACAAAGCGAGATTAGTTGCAAAATCAATCAAAGACTTGGACTGGATTACAAGGAGATATTCAGCCCAGTTGTAAAACCAGCAACTATTAGAACTGTTTTGGTCGTTTCTGTGATACAAGGGTGGACTTTGAGACAACTAGATGTCAACAACGCATTTTACATGGAAAATTGCGTGAAACTGTACATGATTCAACCACCGGGTTTCAAAGATTTGTCAAAACCTAACCATATTTGCAGGTTAAAAAGACCATTTATGGTCTCAAACAAGCTCCAAGGGATTGGTACTTAGCCTTAAAAGAAAAAAATTATGGAACTTGGTTTTCACAATTCAAAAGCAGATAGCTCCTTGTTCATTTACAAATCTATCTCTGTTTTATGCTTCTTGCTGGTCTATGTTGATGACTTAGTCATAACGGGTAGTGATAAAAACTTTGTTGGCTCAATAATTGAGAAACTTGGAGTTTCTCTCTCTAAAAGACATGGGGCAACTACATTTCCTAGGCATGGAAGTCATTCCCACTACCGATGGTCTATTTTTATCTCAGCATAAATATATTCATGATATACTCTCAAAGACAACCATGCTTGGTGCAAAAGAGGTGTCCACTCCACTATCCACAACAATGGCTCTTAAACTCGTTGATGGCACTTCCAGAGCTGACATCACAGAATTTAGGCGTGTCATAGGTACACACTAGTATCTATTTCTAACACGCCCAGACATATCCTTTGCAGTGAACAAACTCTCACAATTCATGCATAAACCTAGCTATGCATTGGACAGCTGCAATGAGACTCCTAAGATACTTGAAACGGACAATTAATCACGACATTCACATTCGCAAAGGCTCAACCTCAACCATAACAACCTATACGGATGCTGATTGGGCCGAAAATTATGATGATAGAAGCTCCACATCTGCCTACATATGCTTCCTCGGTCACAATCCAATTTCTTGGAGTTCGAAAAAACAACGAGCCATTGCAAGATCATCGACTGAAGCGGAGTATAGAGCCCTTGCCAATGCCGCATATGAAACCATCTGGTTACTGTCACTGTTTCAGGAACTCGACTTACCTATTTCTACACCACCAAAATTGCTTTGTGACAACCTGGGTGCAACACAACTTAGCTTCAATCATGTTCAACACTCTCGGATGAAACACATCCGAATAGACATGCATTTTGTTCGAGATATGGTTCAAAAAGGCATGTTGAATGTTCATCATGTTAACACAAAAGACCAGCTTGCTGATCTTCTCACAAAGCTGTTGTCAAAGCAACGTACGAAATAGATCAGGACCAAGATCGAAGTTGCGGATGGCAGCCTTATCTTGTGGGGGCGTATCAGAGATATCACCATAAATCAAATGACGGATCAGCTCAATATTTCAGCCAAGAATCAAGTCCTGTAACAACCCCAATCAAGCAACAAATTAGCTCAATATTTCAGCCAAAAATCAAGTCCTGTAGCAGCCATAATATTTCGACCAAGGTTCTAGCTAGCTTTCTTGGAATAGTTCTATAATCTTTGTATATATCTATTCCTTTGTAAATGGTACTGCTGTATTGTAATCATTTTGTTCAATATACAGTCAAGATTCAATTTTCATCATTTCTACATGGTACTTGAATTTTTATTTTTCAACTTACATGAAATTGGAAAGTCTTTCCATATTTACCAATCAAACGATCTTAGTTAATTTACATAAGAAATTGTATTTACAAACTAAAGAATAACTGTACTGAACAGAATAAAAAAGGGAAAATGTCTAGTGCATTGAATTATTTACACAAGATTTTGTAATTTCCTTTATCACCAGAGCTCTCGCTCGATTAATTGTGACAAGACATAAGTACACATGTTCTTCAAGCTCCTGCACTTGTTTTTTGAACCCAAATTCACCCTTTTTAAGGTCCTTCAATACTTGGAAAGAAAACTTATCTTCCCTCCTATCCAAACAGAACTGAATCATTGCCTTGTTATGTTCGATCTCGTCTTGAATTCTAGACATGAGTCGACTCATGGTGTCGAATTCCATGTTCAAAATATATGTACCCTTAGTAGCCACATCAAGTTGTTCTCCAATCTTCCTTAGAAATCCGTACTTCAAGAATTGAATATTAAGAAGTTTTTTCTTTAATGGCTTCACAGGTAAGCTGAAGATCACGGGGCCCATGAGTAATGCGGTTAGAGTATGCGCTGCTAGAACCATGGCCACTACAGCAACCATGCCACAGGCTAATGTTATACATACCCCGGACGCCTTGTTGAACCATTTTTTCAATTTAATCTTTCTTGTCACCAACTTCCGCTTTGACTTGAGGAGTTGAAGAATTGATGTGTATTTTTCCTGGATGCGCTTGAAATCTTGTTTGTTGAGATTAAAGATGCATGAACGGAGCTCAGACACGATTAAGTGAAATTTCTCCGTAGAAAAGTCATCAATGGTGTCAAGAACTTGATGAATAAATTTGTAATCAGCTTGAATTTGATTTATGCTTTTGAGAAGTTGGCTGCAGAATTTCGAGGCCTCTGCACTCATATCGAAGTAATTGAAGAGAAGGGATTTGAGATTCGACTTTCTCGAAAGGACTGCTGATTCAAGAACTTGTGTTATAGTTTCTTGGCCGGGGTCAAGAATTTCTAAGAACCCTTGATGGCAGTAATTAGCTGGTGATGAAGGTTCATTTACTAGTAATTGAGCTTTTATGAAGAAATCCCCATAGGATTTTGTTCTAAATGCACGAAGATACTCTTCGTTGACATTGAGACTTTTGTGACATTCTTTCAATGCTTTCTTCTTGTCTGAAATCAAAATGTATATTAAATTTTGTCGAATCACTCACAAAATTTCGATTATTTCAAATCAAATGAAAGATGTTTTCGAAAAAACAAACCTTTCTTGATCTTTGACGTTCTGAATCTGGCCCACATCTTGAATTCTTCACCAAACGTGTCTAAGCTCGATCGTATAAAATACTTACTTGAATGAAAAGATTTATGTACATATAACTTAGAATGTTGACAACCAATGAGTTAGCGTTTCTTTCTTCCAAAGCTTCACAAAGAAACGAAAAGGCTCCAAGAAAGTAACAATCACTGCAATTTCTTAGGTTGTCCTTTGTATCATCAAACCTTTTAAAGCTACCAGGAGACAGTTTAGGGTTTCTATATCTTATGTATCTATACATATTTATGTGTGTATATATACAGATGTTGCGTATGTGTGTGCGTGTTTATCTGGTAGACAACCTTATCATCCGTCACCTTTATATGCATAAATTGCATGACTTTTGTTTATATGGTTACACTATTGTATTTATACCAAAGTTTACACCATAAAAACGAGTATTATGATATTATCAAGCTATGAATAATGACCCGAAATCACCTAATTGTGATGAACACGCTCACGTTCGTTCGTTCAGTTTTTTTTTTTTTTTAATAATAATATATATACATTTGTGACAATTAGAGGTGTCTAAATGTGTTAAAAGGAGCTCGGCGGACTACATAGATCGGGTAGCGGTGAGGCCTTTACGTGGGTAGGTTAGGAGGGGTTGGACAAATGCACTTGTTTTGATATCACCAGACGTGATATCACAAGAATTGATTCGGTTCAAGGTTCTAGCTACAAAATTAATTCCTAACAAGAATCAATTCAATCTAGTTCTCAAGACACCTAGACCAAACTATCGATACCTACTCTCGAGTTCGAACTAGTTTAGATCTTACTTTTCACACAATATTAATTCGTTCCACTACAAAAACCTCAAATCAAAACAGGTAACTAACAAATTTATGAATTAGTTTTTTTGTGTATACAAGTTCCATGGTTGGAAGAATGGCTAAGGATATTAACTGAAGCAACTGTTAAGTCTTCAACAGAATCCCATGTTTTTATGGCCATGCATTTCTTTATCTACGAAATCAATACGTCAAAATCTACGCGGAGTTTCAGTGTGTGGACAAAGACACAAGAAACTTAAATTGTAATTCAAGTTAACAAATCCATAACCAGTAGACAATATATACGTGAAGGGTTCAATTTGTGATTAAATACATATCTCATCCGTTTGAATTATTTTATTTTATTTTTTAAAAAGAAATTAGATAAAAATCTAATTTAAAGTTAACCAGTAATTTTAATCATGTATTTTTAGAATCCAAAACTTTTATCTACTTTTTAATAACATATTTTATCAATTTTTATCAAAATCTATTGAAATATGATTTTTAGCAAAATCAAACATATGCTAAATATTTTTACAAGTTTTAATTGAGGTAGACCGATGAGGATTGAGTCGATTCAACTCTTTTTTGGATCGTACTAGACACTTAGCTCTCTAGGCCACAGGTTAAGGACTTTTTTAATATTATCTCCGCGCATAAAGATGGATTTGTTTTTATTTTTATACAGATTAAGAAAAATTAATTAATATATGTCGGAATTTTACATAAATTTTCCTAATGTACCCCTACATTGAATAATAGTAGTTCATATTTATTGATAACAAGATACATTAAATAGAGATATATTAAAAAATTAAGACCTTAATTATAATCTTAACAAAGAAAGTCACGTATAATTTGGAACAAAAAAAAAAAGGAAAGCATGACTATTTTTTTGGAGTTGATATCTTTTTGTCTATTTACGTGTTCAATTTGCTGTCTACCCAATTACAAATTAACTCATTATGAAAAATTAAAATTGATGTTAAAGTTGGAAAATTAAAATAGCTTTAATTTTTCATGATGCGTCAATTTGCAATTGAGTAGGTAGCAAATTAGACAGTAAAAATGGATATCAGATCTCAAATCATCTTTGTGGGATGAAGAGAGTAAAAGGAACATGATCCACATTTATGTATTTAAGATGATATATCAATTAATGTTGCATAATTACTACATGATTCTAGCTAGATAAATAATATTATTCTTTGTGAAAAATAGTTAAATCACTCAACATGAAAAAATAAATATAACAAATAAACCTCCATTCTTAACCAACTTTCTGTATTTTTGCATTTTTTTTTACAAAATGTGATCATTAATATAATAGGCAAATTATCATACCCTTTAATTGAGATATATCAAAAATATTGTGAATGCCATTTATAGCGACGAAATTCCGGCAAATGGCGGCGCCTAAGAACTCAAAACTTGAAAAATGTCTGTTATGCAACCTAGAATCAACCGAAAGTTAGATTAATGAAACTTCCATTTATCTAACAATTTTCAAAGTAAGTATAAAATTCGTCACGAGCAAAGAAAGGGTCTACAAGGTTACTTTATAAAAGGTGATCACATATCAATCTGATCGTTATAACGATTCAAAAGAAGATCTCTTGACTCAACACTACTCAAAATTTGGGGTCTCACACATGCTTCAATTCTGCAAATTATAACTACACCTCTATATTTAAGATAACATATTAATTATGCCACGTAATTGGTACATGAGTCCAAACATATAATGTGGTTAAAATTGAATTTTGATCAGTTGAAAATTTGTAAAATTTTAGCAAAAGTTTATCAAATAAGCATCTATATTTGATCATTTTGAATAATTATCGTATCCAATTAGAAAAGTACACTTGGAAAAATATTTCTTGTATCCATATAATCGAAAAATTATCCCGCTGCTAATAAAATGTTATTTTTGTAAATTTAGTATTTTTAATAAAAAAAATTCTATTAATAAATGAGGGACTGAAAATGTTTAGTGTTGGTCAATTCTTGAAGTCATCTCCCCCAGCATATCATGATCAATTGGGTTGGGCTACTCGATTCTTAAGAGCCATTTTCAACTTGGACCGAAATTTGAAGCCTGGTTTAATTTGCAACGGGCTTGGGCTTGTCGCCTGATTTTATTGTGGGCCTGTTGATTGGTCTCCAATCCGCCTACTTCTGGTTCGATGCAGGTGATGTGACCACTGCTATTGATCTCAAGATGTCCAAAAACTCCAGGGTGTTGTTGGTGGCATCTAATTTGGGCAGAGGGCGGTGACAAAGGTGATGGTTGTGATTGTGGTGGGGATTGGAGGTGGTGGCAGTGTTATATTTGAGATCAATAAAGTTATTTGTACAAAGTTGAGTTATAAGAGTTGAGTTACAAAGTGTGTTGACAAAATCCAGACCGTTAATTTCAAATGATTTAAAAACCTATTTTTAAAATGATTGGTGTAGATGTTATATTGTCAACCAACTTTGTTATATAACTTTGTACATGTAGCATAACTCGAGAAGTACAACAAGTTTGTAAACCTAGACCGTTAATTTCAAATGATTTAAAAACCAATTTTTAAAATGATTGGTGTAGATGGTATTTTGTCAACCAACCTTATAACATAACTTTGTACATGTAACATAACTCATTTGAGGTAGTGGCGGCAACTTGGGTAATGTTGATGTAGCGGGGTGGAGTGGGGTGAAGAGTGTTTGTGACCGATTAATTGAATAATATATGACCTAATAAAATATGTGATTTGCGATTAAGCTCGTAATTGTAATTCACACAATCTGTTTTTGTGATTGTGATCATAAGTTGCGTGTGATTCTGATCATGACATGATTAATTAAATTATAAGTCACAATATTTTACCAGTGGTATCAAAATGTGACCACTTGATTTTTGAAAGTTTCTTATTTTTTACTTTGTAATTAGAAATCTTTGTAGTTATATTTTTTGTTTACGTATCAAATTTCGTTAAATCTCTACAAAAATAAAAAATAAAAACCTCATGTCCGTACTTTATATATATATATATATATAGAATAACAATATATAATTTGTAATTTCTGAACTTTATTTATCGCTTATCATTCTTGTTCCAAAAGAGGCTTATAAATGTTAATAAAATATCCCGTCCCCGTCCCCGTCCGCTCTACATTGTTCCAACTTGAATGGGGTCAGGATTGTAAACAGGATGGGGCGGGAATCATGATCCGACTCTAATTATTTTATTTTTATATTTTTAATATAAATCATATTTTCTTAAGAAAATAATAATAATTTTAAAAAACTAAGCACAAGTTTGAACTACATTAAAAATTTTATTCTCATTCTTCTACTTATTTTCAACTACACATTTTTCAATAAAATAATATTTTTCATGATATAAATAACTTTTTCATTCTTTTTCAACCACACATTCTCATCAATTTACTATTTCAAAATACATTCTTTCAAAATAATGTGGCTCAAACACACATAATTGATATAGAAAGACATACAACTCAACTGAGAAAACGTACACATCAATAATCTTTAATAACACGAGGACACTACTAAAATACGCATCAATATTTTTTTGATTTATGTCATGTTAGTACGATCTAACACATAATTTACTCTAACAATTGAAATTACTTTAAAATTTTAAAAATAAGTAAAACACTAACACATTATTAAAACATTAAAACCAAGGTAAAAAAAAGTAAAAATAAAAACATAAGATAATAACACATATGTTATCGATCTTTAAAACAAAGTAATACTATAAAAAATAAATTAATAAATATGTTACAAATATGTAAATTAAGATAACAAATTAGCAATCAAAAATTGAAAATGAAGTATATTTCAGTTTTTTCAAATAAAAAGGTAAAGTAGTTTTTTCAAAAATTATATTTTATATACTATGCTTTTAAAATTTAGAATTTACGTTCACACCCGTTAATAAATTGCATATTTCGTTAAATCTCTACTAAAAAATCCTATTCAAAATCGTCGTATATATAATTTGGTAACACTTATAAAATAACAATATATAAATTATAATTTCTGAACTTTATTTGTCAAATATATTTGTAAATGAATTAAGCCAAATATACAGGTGTAGAACCCCTACACCGTCTCACATGTGGGATCCATTTCCATCCCCCTCAGCTATTGGTGGCCCCTGTACATGAAGCATGATTGTCCGTAAATTGTCCAAGAAATGGTAACAATTTGGTAGAAAGTGACTTCCAACTGGGAATTTGGGAATTGGGAACGCAGCATCAGGATAAGGTCTGTTACTTTTTTACCATTTTTCACAAAAATATAGTAACATGGGTTAAGATTCAAGAGTCAAAATTAAGAAATAGGCCCCCACTCTAACTGTTCAACTTTTGACTTCACTGCAATGTCATCTGTGCACTAAAAAGGTAACCTATATTGGAATTTGGATAAAATTGCCCAACAAAATGCCCGGCACTTTAGCTCCATTCTCATTGCTCAAGTCTTATCTTTTCATTTGACCATACTCGATCGACCCGATTATATATTGAGTGTCATCAAGGTTACCGATTCAACCATCAGATCACTCGAGGGTGAAATACAGTAGTTTAGGCATGGACACTTAGGTCATTTCCAGTAAATTGACAAGCTAATCAAGAATGTAGACCAAAGTAACAAAACCCACATTGAATCTAGCACTAAAAGTTCGACTCCCACTTCCCATATACATAGACCCAAAAATTACCCATACTTCCCTCTACTAAAATACACCAAAAACTATTTTTGTTCTTGAAAATATGAGCCTTTTCAAGAAAATCAAAGAAAAACTCTTGGACTGAGAAAATTCTTAGAATTCTGAAATGGATTTGAATATGTTTCGTTCATTTATGGAGGATTCAGGGCTCGATGTTTGGACAGTTATGGATATGGCAATCACTGTGGCATGTGAAGATCATGAAAAAGAGTTGAAGAACAGAAGAGATGGGATCATCGAAAGGCTTTTTGCACCGGCATTTTCGAGTTGTAATAGCTGCGTTTTCAATGGATCGGCAGGTAAGGAAACTGAAAATATTGAAAATTTTCAGTCAAAACAAGAATTACAAGTAGAGAAGATGGTGGATATGAATGAAGAAGATGATCATCAGAAGAATATTCTTGAAATTAAGAATCTTTTGGATGACCCGACTCAGGTTTCGTTTTCATTCTCGAGTTTTCTTTTAATTAGTGTATGCATAGTACTCAGTACTCGACAGGATTGAACATATTATTTCTCGTAACTGAATTTTTAGTCCGAGGGACGTTTGGTCGAACTGCTTCAAAGTCTAGTGGACATGAATATTACTTTCAAAACCCTCAAGGTAATGATAATTGAAGAAATTCATTTTTAAGCTTGAAAGGTTGAAATTTTCTTTTATTTATTTTATGCAATTTATTTTAAGGAAACTGATATAGGAAGACATGCAACTCGACTGCGAAAACATTCGTCGAGAGATGTTCGTACACTGGTGAAGATTCTTATCAGGTTTGGAGTTTGGACAAAAAGTGCGTGTGATATTGCATTCATTTGTATGATCATTTTAGTTGACAAAATTGTGTTCGATATGACAGGAAATGGAAGGATACCGTCGATGAATGGGTTAGATTGAATACTCCCCCTCAAGAAACCGTTCCATTTAACGGTAAAACTAATCGACTATCTCAATTATTGATGTTTTTGGTACGTTGAATTGAACAACAATGGAAAATTATTCAGGCCTAGGTAGTTCGGCATGTTTGTTGATGTATGTAATGATTTTTTTCTTTTTCAAGATCATGGGAGGATTTACCTTGAAGTTCTTCCTAATGGAGATTTTCAAAATGGTTCTGTTTCTCAGTATCAGACTTCATCTAAGAAGCGTCTTCATGATAATTTCCAGGAAGCTCAAACTGGTTTGTTTATTGATTACTTTATTAGTATTTTTTGTGTTTAATATATTTGTTTTATTATATATGTTTATGGGTAATTGAATTTCCTTTTACCCAAAGGCAAAAACCCGAAAACACCACTGATAATGGATTCAAAGAACACGAGAAAAACAGAGGATGCAGGTTTCGTTAAGAATGGGAGAGCTTTCGCGTGAGATAATTGGCAATGTTAAAGGGTAATTGTGAATAACTCCAAGGAGCCAATTTGGCAGGGATTTTGAAATGTCAAAACTGCTTCTGAGACTAAGTAGCTCCTTTTGAACGTGTTTGGATAATTTTTTAAAAGTGTTTTATCCGACTAAAAGAGCTTTTGAAGTCAATTTTCTCAGAAAGCTTTTCGATAAGTAACAGAAGCCCTACCAACTATTTTCTCACACTTTTGTGTCTTCGTATTTTTTTGTAATTTTATGATTAAATTTTGCAGATGATGAAGTTCATTGTACATTGGAAGGTGCATTGATCTTAGCCGAGAGAAATGGCTTGAATAAGGTTGAAATAGGATAACTGTATGTTGAATGGACTCCCATGTGATTTTGTTGGGTGATCATATAACTCATCAATGTGCTGCTTTGACTTAGGAATTAGGATGTGTCTTATTTTCAAATAAATGTACAAATTCTACTACTTGTTCACGCAACAAAACATCTAAATTCCTTCTAAGAATTTTTTAATTCTTACAAACGAAGGTCTTGATAAGTCTACCAAAATATGTTCCAACCATATAAATTGTTTTTCAATTTATCGTCATTCGATGCAGACTCCACATAGTAATGTATAATCTCCAAGTCTCTATCGTCTAGTTGAGGAATATGCACTTCGCTTGAAGACTTGGCTGCACTATTGCTTGTGACTTTGGTAATAGTCACTCCAACAACTCGTTGCCTATCGTAATAGCTTTTGTAGCTATCTCTTCCTTTCATATCGAGATAGTGAACTCTACTAGTTTCACTATGCTCTGCTCTTTAAACTGCCCCTTTTCTTGAACTTCAATAAGGGGTCGTCTTTAAAGTTTTATCGATCTCACCGTATATTATTATTTGTAGAATCTACTTTTTATTGTAGGTGCCACAAATTTTTTTGACCCTAATAGTGATGCATGCTACAAAATTGACACAAGTCACTAGATAAAAGTTTGGTCAAAGTATACTAGAAACCTACTATCAAAAGACAACGTAGGTATCAATGCTTTAAGAATATGTTGGCAAGAAGACAAAGTAAATTGATTATAATGTTAGTGGAATTTCTTTTTTTGCGGACCTAAGAACGAAGATGTGAGTTGTCATCATATGCACTTGGTCTTTGGGGGTGTATATGTGGATCGGACTTTGAGGGCTAGAGAAGAACCTTTTTTATTCTTATCTTTTCATAAAATTAATCAAAAAGCAAAAATTAAACTCAAAAAGTTTGGTCTCCATCAACAAAATTTATAAATCATTTACAAATAAATAAATTTTATTTTCAACCACGCATTTCAATTGAGCTATCGATAAATCGTTTAAAAAAATTTCCCAAATAGAGGCTAATCAATGAACCTAATCGGTTATAGTTTGTACGACAAGTTGTCCCGAGTCTCATTTAGAAAAATAAAAATATGTTGGTTACATATTTGTGAATGACCCCAACATATGGACTATCGTACACTTGTAGAAATTGTTGCCCCCAAAAGTAAGTTAAAAAGAATCGCCACACCCCCC
>CAIGRB010083165.1:79068-91477 GCA_903798255.1 Fraxinus quadrangulata | reverse complement strand
AAAAAAAAAAAAAAAAAAATCAAACATATCTTTATAGGATGAAGGGACTAAGATTTATTGGGGGCTTTTAGTTATTTTTTTTATTTGATTTAGCAGTGAATCAAGTAAGTATTGAAATTTGATTTGTTAAAATACTTATAATATTCGATAATGGTTGAATATTGTACTTGAATTTTTAAGTACCAACCATTATTACGGTGTAAACCCAACATATGCAGTGCAAAGCTCAGCTACCTTCTCAATTAGTTCATATACTTGGTGATGACTTGTCTCACTATCACGAAAAATCATCTTTAATTTTAATTAGCCCATTAAACACTATAAATTGGTTAACAAATTCAAATATGTTTCGAAGTGCGCGCAAATCTCTTAGCTACTTGAACCCCTATTAAACAAAAAACATAAATAAATTATCTAGCCCTAAATTTGTGAATGGGAATTTGGGGTGAAATTAGCGGTGTGTGAATATGTGACTATCATTATCTCATCAAAAAGTTTAAAATTTAATTGCACAGTTTTCAATAAATAAAGGTGCCACAAGAATATCATCAAAGTTAACATCTAAAAGTTTATGCTTCTAAAGAAGACTATATTTATTTATGGAAAAATTGTAGCAGCGGTCCCTAACCTTTTCAATTTTTGGACTTTACCCTAATTTTTATTTTGTATCAACGATGGTCCAAATCTTTCATAAATTTGCAGCTGGAGTCCAAATTGATTGAAACCGTTAGTTGACCAACAACATCAGAACTTGTAAAATTTTGATCAAATTAAAAGGACAAAATGGTACTTTTGCTATTTTTCAAAAAATAAAAGTAAATACCCTACCCTACCCCACCCCACCCCAAATGAAAACAATATGGCAACCCTTCTTCTCCGACGAGACCTTACCAAAAACTGTAACCTTTGATCCACACCAACACAACAACTCCCACTCACCACCGTCACCTTCTGCCCACTGCACATTCAAAAATCAAAACCAAGAAAACTCACCCCCACACTTGACAGTCATGTGAAAATATCGAGAGAGATAGAGGGCTGAAGAAGAACTTTTAGAGGGAAAAATTATTATCCCAATTTTCATGTCTAAATCGTGACTTATGATACAATATTTATAGAAAAGAAAAATGAATAAAAGACAAAAATAACCCTCTACTATGTACAGATTTTCCCATACTATGAGAGATGGATATTCAAAATTCCCATCTTGGCTATCAAATGTTTAAAACGAATTCCTCCTAATGGTTTTATCAATACATCAGACAATTGATCTTGAGAGAAACCATATAGCATTTTAACTTCTCCAACTTGAACCTCATCTCTTACAAGGTGGCAATCAATCTCTATATGTTTTTGTTCTCTCATGAAAAACGTGGTTGCTGGCAATATGGATTGTTGATTTACTATCACAGAATAATAGAGCTGCTTTGTCATGTTTGATGCCAAGATCACCAAGAATGTTTTTCAGCCAACTTAATTCACAGACAATTGCAACAATGGATCCGTACTCTGCCTCTGCTGATGATCTAGAGACAATAGGCTGCTTCTTTGATCTCTAAAACACTAATGAATTACCTGGAAAGACACAATATGCAGTTATCTCTTAATATCTGAGCAAGCTGCCCAATCAGCATCGCAAAAGCCTTTGAGAATCATGTCTGATTTTTTTCTCAAATAGCAGACCATGTGCTGGTGTTCCTTTCAAATATCTTAGCACATGATGAGCAGCTTCCAAATGTGGTTGCCTTGGTGTTTGGAGAAACTGGCTAAGTACATGTACAACATAAGAAAGATCTGGTCTGGTTATAGTCGAGCATAGGATCCTTCCTATCAACCTCCTATATATGTTGGCATCTTCAATGAGTTTCCCTTGATCTTTACTCAACTTTAAATTCTGTGGCAAAGGGTATTTTGCAGGCTTGGCTCCAAGGTACCCTGCATCAACCAACACATCTAAAGCATACTTCCTTTGATTAACAGAGATTCCATTTGATGATCTTGCTATCTCAAACACAAGAAAATACTTCAAAACCCCCAAGTCTTTGAGTCTAAATTGTTCATTCAATTCTTTCTTGAACTTCTCAATGTATGACAAATCATTGCCTGCTATGATGATATCATCCACATAAATGAGCAAAGTCGTAAATGATTCTTTTTCTTGTTTGCTGAAAAGAGAATATCAGACTTTGACTGCTTAACCCCTGTGAAACAATGTATGAAGTGAGCTTGGTATTCCATTATCTAGATGCATGTTTGAGTCCATAAATGGACTTGTTCAATTTAGACCAATTGTTCTCCACACTCACATTACTGCTCATACCCCTTAGGCATCCACATGTAATGCGTTGTTGATATCTAATTAATGAATGTGCCAACATTTATGAGCAGCAATAGCTAGTAAGGACATCACAGTCACCAGCTTAGCAACAGGTGAGAATGTCTCTTCATAGTCTAGTCCAGCTTGTTGCGTGAACCCTTTAGGCTCATACATTGTAGATAAGGCAAGTGAGTACCTTTTGTGGGCAGGTGACAATCTGCCATAGTCCAGAAACTCAGCAATGGGATACTGCTTGCCAGCCAAGTGATCTTTTTTCATGGATTTTGATGTAAAGCAGGCACTTGAGATGCAAGACTCCAGTGATAATCTTGAAGGTAGGTTGGGGCTCTTTTACGTCTATTAGATTGTCTGATAGGTACAACAGGAGTTGGAGTAAGAACAAGTATTGAACAGGACTCATGAGTATCCATTTGAGGAGAATAAGGTCAATTTTGAGCTGAATCAATAGGAGAGTTGATATCTGTAGGAATAGATCCAATACCAGAACTTGGAACTGATATATCAGGTGGTGAATCATTAATTTGAACTGGGAAAAGAGATGAGTTAAAATGAAGTTGGACAATGAAGTTAGAAGTTTGGGATGATGAAATGGAAAAATCTTATCATGGAATTTTACATCTCTAGATGTAAAAACAGTATTGTTTATCAGATTATATAGTTTGAATGCCTTCATGCCATAAGGGTACCCAATAAAAATACATGGAATGGCTCTAGGATCAAACTTGGTACGGTTTCTTTTGATGTTTAAGGCATAGCAAAGACATCCAAACACCCTGATGTGTGAATATGTTGGTGGTGTTTGATGAAGCATCTCATATGGTGTTTTATTTTCCAAAACTAAGGTAGGGATTATGTTGATAAAATATGTAGTAGCAAGAATGGTTTCCCCCCAGAACATGTGAGGTAAATTTGCTTGAAATTTTATGGCTCTGGCTATGTTTAACAAATGTTGGTGCTTTCTCTCCACTATCCCGTTTTGCTGAGAGGTTTCAACACAGCTTAGTTGGTGGATGATGCCATTGGATTGGAAGAAATCATTTATATGGAATTCAGATCCATTATTTGATCTGAGAATTTTTATTTTGCAGTCAAAATGAGTAAGAATCATATGATAGAAGGAGTGAATAATAGGTCTAGTTTGAGATTTATCTCTCATTAGGTATATCTAAGTCATTCTAGTATGATCATCAACAATAGTTAGGAAAAATCTGGAGCCATCTAATGATGGAACTGAATAAGGTCTCCATATGTCGCAATGAATAATATCAAACCTCTTGGAAGCTCTAGTTTCACTTTTTGGAAATGATAATCTATGATGTTTAGCTATAGGACAAATGGAACAATGTAAATGCTTGTTGAATGTGATGGTTGGAACCAATTTATGTAAAACAGACAGTTTGGGAATAGGAAGGTGTCCCATACGACAATGCCATAGATCAATATCAGTGTTCACATTGAGATTACTTACGGAATTACAAGAAAAATGTCTTGTTTTATTACATTGTAATCTAAGATCCGAATTGCTATTGGAATTAAGAAAGACGAGAACTATTTTCAGAAATATCGGTGTCCTGAAGACTACAATGGAGACAACTGATTGAAAGTTTGTTATGAAGTTGTTGAGCAGAAATTTGGAAAGTAAGCAGTCCATTCTCAAGCTTGCCAACTCCAGTCATCCTCTACGTCAAAAGATCATAGACAAAGCAATATTGATTCAAAAATATCAGGAAGCAATTATGTTCAAGTGTTAATTTGCTAGCTGAAATCAAATTAAATGTGAAACAAGGCACCACCAATACTTCTGTTAGAACCAATGTATCAGACAACCTGACTGTTCCAACAGTGTAGCTTCAACAGTATGACCATTAGGTAATCTAACCGTAGCCTTAACTTTGCGAGATATAGAAGTTAGATGCCAAATGGAACATACCATATGCTCTGAAGCACAAGTTTCTATAATCTGTTTTGCTGCACCAATTTTAGTTTCAGAACAAGAGTAATTACCTGAGAAGGTAAAAGCATCGGTACAAAATTACCAGTTGTAGGTGCATCCTAAGATTGTGACTGAGTTTGTGCTCGTGGAACATTATTCATCTGTCCCTTTAACTGAGGTACCAACATTTCCAGAACTTGTTTACATTAATCTGGAGTGATTGTAAGGTTTGAGAGGGATTTCATGACATTACTCTGATTAATATCAGAGGATTGTCCAACAGCATTTGCTACTACATTTCTGCCTTTAGCAAATCGATGTCCAGGAGGATATCCTATCAATTTGAAACATTTTGCCTTAAGGTGTCCAGGTAAACCACAATAACTGCAAATAGGCCTATCCTTTCTCTGATTTTGAATAAATCTAACATTCATTTGGCCTCCATTAGATCATTGTCCAACATTATTAGCAAAGGCAGATGCCTCAAAATTCTGTTGCCTTTTTGTGAAAACCTCCTTTTGTCTTTCATCTTGCAAAATCAGTGCAAAAACCTTGTTTAAAGGAGGCAAGGATCCATCAACAGGATCTGACCCCTTACTCCAGAATAGTGTTCGTCTAATCCCATTAGGAATTGCATCACTTGATCTTCCTGCTGTAATCAGATCCATTGATATCCGGCCTATAGTTATCAAGCTATTCCCACAGTCCTTTAAATCGATTAAAATAGGAGTTAACTAAATTATTCTCCTGTGAAATGGTAGAGATTTGCTTTTTCAACTCATAAATTCGAGGGTCATTACTTTGACTATAACGATCCTTTAGCTCAATCCATATCTCCCTAGCTGATTCCTTGTGCATCACACTTGGATAAAGCTCTTTCGGAATAGAATTAATTATTCACGAAGATACAACATGGTTATACCTCCTCCATGTGCTATACATCGAATCATCAGGATTTGGCTCAGTTATGTTTCCGTCTATAAATCCCTCTTTATTCTTCACATTGAGCGCCATGATGACAGCACGACTCCATGTCGCATAAGTGTCATCCTCAAGTATAACTGATATGAGCTGCATACCTGTGTTATCACCATAATAGAGGTAATATGGACTGTTTGGATCTGTAATCTAGTAGGTCTGTGCAGATAACACAATTGTTGAACCACGTTAAATCCTTCTCTCTCGTACTTGCTCTTTAAATCACAAACCACACCCCTTATCAGTACGTGATTGATTGTCATAGTAATTCCGTAACTGTAAACAATCGTTTATAATAGATCCAGGCATATAACCCAAATCCGTGAATCCTAAAATCCTGGCATGATGTAGATCTTAAGCTTTTGGTTATTGTAATCTAGAATGTTTGAATCTAGCTTTTATTTCGATTTTAGATATGATTTATATTTCTAACAACAGGCACCCGAACACTCAACATTTAAAAATGACACCAAAAGGGAAATTAATTGATACCCCTAGAGTAAGCATTCGATTTATAAGGTATACCGCTGTAGTAAAGGTGTGGCTCCTAAAAGGAAGGGCATAAGACGAATGGCGAAGAAGGGCAGAACCAATCTCGACAATGTGGCGGTAATGCCATTCGGAGAAATCATTGTGCTGCAAAGTGTGGGGCGGAGATATGTGTTTGAAAAGGAATGGGGTCAGAGACTAGTGTAGTGATAGGTGAGCGAAGTTTTCTTATAAATAATAAGCTTAAATCTAGTGAACATATATAGGTTTCCCATTCGATTTATTTTTAATAGATAAAGCTACATATATTTGGAATTTTAATCAACAAAAAGAACATAACACTTGTATCCGTTCTCGTGGTGAAGAAGACGAAACAGAAAAGGGGAGTTTAGTTTGGACTTGCACGCATTAGAAGGGACAAAATGGAATATTGAACTGGACACAGAAACAACACTAATCGAGGCTAAATGGTTCAAAATTTTGCAGAGGGATGACATAACCAATGATGCGAGTTAAAAAAGGAAGCTTTAAATCTAGACAAGGCGAGAAATGATGGAGGAGGATAGCTGGCCATTCATACACATTATCGTTACATGGTTCTTGAAAATGAAGATCCTTCACTTGAAAAGAATAAGAAACATTGTTGAGAATGTTGCACAAGATGGTGGGTCATAAAGAATGTCATTCTTGAAATTAGTGTGCTTGTTTAAATCTTAATCGAATCAAATTTTTCATTGAATTTAACGAGCTCTATATCATGTAAAATATTGGTATAAAACATAGAAGTTAAAGAGGATCATGGATAATATTTATAGGAGTTACAAAAGCCCTTCAACTCTCAAACAACTATAGTACTAGATATTGAGTACAAGATAATGAAAATATAAGATATCAACTAGACTACAAGATACTTACTAAAGTACAAGATAATTACAAATTATTTAGAAATGGCTGTATATGTTGGTTTGTCATTTTATTTATCTCTGATGCCATACACCTGGAGAGGTTAGAACAATAGAAGGGAATGCTAATTACTGAACATTTAAAAATTACATGAAGCAAATCCATATTCTAAAAATATTCAGATCGATTAAATATATCCCTTCACATCATTTTATGTCCAAAAGAAGATCCAACACAATCAATACACAAGGAAAAAAATGAAAGAATCCCGTTAAAAATATTTCTGGGCGTACCTTGGCATGCAGGTGAGAATAATCAGAGACACAATTTTTGTATTGCAGTTGAATGCATCACACAATTTTGCCCTTCTACTGGCCATGCTGTATTTGTCCTCAAGTGTTTATCTGCAACTTGAAAGAGTGTTTCTTCGCTTATAGATATAAGATTTTGTAAATTACAGGTAGACAATAAATGCAGTAGCACTGAACCCAGTCAGTAGCCAATAGAAGTAATTGACACGAGCCCAATTCAGGTTATCTGAAAACCATCTCTACCTGGTTACTGGTGGCTCTCTCCACCACAAAATGCAACTTCAAATACTGTTTCTACTGTTATATATATAAGATTTTGCAAAGTACAAGTACATAGTTAATGCAGCAGCACTAATTCCAGCTAGTAACCAATAGAAGTAGTCAATATGAGCCCGATTAAGGTTGTCTGAAAACCAACTGTCCCGGCTTGGGCCACTGGTAGCTTTCTCCATCACAGAGATAAGAAAACTGCTCAAGAAGCTACCTATGCCAAATATACTGAGGTACAGAGCAAGGCCGATACTTTTCAGCTCGCTGGGAACCTGGTCGTAGAAGAACTCTTGAAGACCAACCATCGTAAATACATCCGATATTCCAAAAAGCAAGTACTGTGGTAGCAGCCACCACACACTCATTGGGACTGTTGCTTTCGGCGTGTTCACCAATCCATATTGAGCAGCAGTTTTCAAACGTTTCCTCTCAACCAATGCTGCAATTACCATGGAAAGAAAAGATAAAAGTATACCTGTTCCAATACGTTGGAGCATTGTTATGCCCGAGCGTTTCCTAGTTATAGACCTTCCAATAGGAACCAAAATACGGTCGTAGATAGGAATAAAGACAACAATTGCAAGACTGATAAAAGATTGAAGCGATGCAGCTGGTATTTGAAAACTAGATGTGATAGAACGATCCATTGTAACTCCTTGCTTGGTGAACAAGGTTGATGATTGTGAAAATACAATGGCATATCCCAAACATGTAATCCATATTGGAACAAGCCTGAGAACTGCCTTTGCCTCTTCAATCTCAATGATGCTACAAACTTTCCCATCTTCTTTCGAACCATCAGACGCAAGCAATGCTTTATTTAAGAAATCTGTTACAACCAAATAACGAAATGAAATTAATAAAACAAGATTTCGAGTAAAAGGATATCAACGTGTTTCTTTCCATGTTCTAGGTTAGAAGGTCGATATGAAGGGGGATTCATGTAGCCAACCCCAAATTTAATAGAACAAGGCTTAGTTTGTTGTTCTCTTAGTTTGTTGTTGTTCTTGTTATTTCTAGATTAGAAGGTCAAATGTCTACTTAAAATGTGGAAATTTATCAATTAATAAATGGTATTTCTCATAAAGAAACAATAGCAAATAAACAAGTGGGTAGTGGAAATATGACTGTCAAAAACTATTAACAGGGCACTTAGGGAGATAAATCAAATAGAAATTAGACATGCAAAGCAAAGTCGAGAGTTATTTTTTTCTTCCAAATCTAAAAACACACACAAGGATAGTTGACTGACTTGAACTGTTGAGAGCCTTCATATGGCAGAATACCCTGAACTTCCTCTTCCTTAGATATTGCAGCCGGGGTAGTCCGCCAGTTTCTAGCCGCATTCAGGAATACCTGACCAATTCTCACAAATGGGCTTCTTTCATCACTTTGCATGCTAAACCGGTAAGTTGTTGTTCCAAGCAAAAATAATATTAGCGCGAGGCCCATGATAATGCAGGGGATTCCAAAGCCAAGACCCCAACTTAGGTTGTCTTGAATGTAGCTCAAAAAAACGAGACCCACTAGAAGACCTGCACACATGGAAAAATACCACCAATTGAAGAACGAGCTTTTGGATTTACGTTCTTTTGGGTCTTGCTCATCAAACTGGTCAGCTCCAAAAGCTTGAACACAAGGTTTATGCCCTCCTTGTGCTAGTGCAACTAAATACAAAGACAAGAAGAAGAAAATAATTTGAAACTCTGGTGGAGAGCATGCTGTGTTATTTGCAGCATTCTGGCAGTCGGAAGATTTGAATGAATAGAGAATAGCAGACAGGGACAAGAAGCCAAGTCCCTGAGATCAATAATATTTCAAACATAACATGTTTAGAATTTAGCTGGAGAATAACATTCTCAAGAATCATTGTGTCATGAGCTCTTCATAAAAATTCAGGGTATGTAATAAACAGAGTGGCACAGTAATAGTTTTCAGCTTGTTAATAAGCTGTCGAAAATGTTGAAACTTTGGGTTCACTCTCATCATCTGTGCAAATCTATTGCATCCCTAAACAAGTCTTTGAATTCTTAAACGCATTTCAAATATTGCTACGTACTGTATTCAAATATCGCCAAAAGCAATTAAATCATGGGCCTCTAAAATTTTCAGTCATGTATACCGCGAGTAGCATTAATGCTGCAGCAATGATGGCATCCGACTTCATCATTGTTCGTTTATCTTTAGCATGAACATTATCAGAGAACACAAGTTAGACCCTGTTTGGTGGCCTTAAAATTAAAAAAACATAGTTTTGAATTTTCATTTTATTTTATTTTTTTATTTTTATTTTTTGACGACGTATAGTTAAAAAGTAAGGAAAAGTTTTGAATTTAGGTATAAAATATTTTATCCCGTAAATGTATGGTTGAGAATGAAAGAAAAATAAATTAAAGTAAAAGGAATCAAATGGGGCTTAAGTCGAAGCAAGAGAACTCTTTGGTCCTTAAGTCCTGTCCCGCAACGGTGCCCACGGATGATAGCAATCGACTCCCAAAATACAAAGACAAACTTCTTGTGTTAATAACACTTCAAAACACAAGAACAACGAACCGAAAATTGGTTTTTATACTCCTTCAAATGAAAATGGAAAGATAAATTTAATTTATGCTATGATTGCATATCATTGGGAAATGGATGTTCCAAGGGTCTAATTTATAGATGAGGAAATGTTGTGTGTGAAGTGTCGCGCCCCAAACTCAACAACATTTGTCAATGGTCGCAACTTTTGCTATCGCTAGCATGTCGCCATTTCGTCGCTCGAGCTTCAAAAACAGAGATTCTATCACTCGCTTGTCGCTTGAGCAACAACCTCCTTGCCTCACTCGAACGCTAGGCGAGCGACGGAGTTGGATAAATTTCCAGCCAGTTTCCTCTTTTTTGTTCCAACTTTAGACCGTAATTTCTCATTAACTCGAAATTGGTTTGGATATTTCAAATATAACACGGCGATCTACTCAATTAGTAGAATAAGTTAGTCTATTTATTTTCGGCTATCAGAAATCCGAATATTTGGTCGAAATTGATACGGCAGTCACTTTTTCATGACTTTATACTTTGACCAATTCCAACACCAATTATCACAAGCTCAGATGCATAATTTTAGCAATTGAGAAGTTATCAAATATAGAAGTTTAAAAAGATCAATAAGCTTTTGGACTGACCAGGATATATAGCCCAGAGGCAATAATAATGGTCCGGTAGCGACCGAGAAACGAGTCAGCCACAAAAGCACCCAAAAGTGGCAAAAGTGACGCCGTTCCAGACCACGCATTTACATTCTCTGCCGCAGTTGCGGTGGATTGGCCCAATGGACCCGTCAAATAGCTAATCAAATTCGAACTTATTCCATAGTAAGCAAATCTCTCAGCCACTTCAACACCTAATAAATTGAACAAAATATAAAAACAGACCATTTTTCCGTCAAAACACAATTTAAATAACCGTGTTAGCAGCAAGATCGTCGTTTAAATGTTGTAGGTACGTACCTATGATGAAGGAAGCGGACTTCCAACCACCGGATCCGGGACGGCTGACAGGGCGGCCTTTGAAGTCGACGGAGCCATGGACGATATCGTCTAAGAGTGGACTTTCGGCATCCAAAAGGGCGGTTCCGGTGGCTGAAGAGATCGGCATATCTAAGGAGCTGAGCTCAACAACCACCCCACCAGACTTGACAAAATTGTTGAACAGAATATAGATTTATGTTTTGCTGAGCTTCAAGGCTCAAAAAAGGTACTTTTTATGTCAAATATAAGTGGCTGATTTATTACTTGTTCTCCCAAATAAAATAAGTTATTTTTTTTTAGCAACTCTCATTTTATTGTTAAAAATAAATATTTTTTTAATATTTAATTTCAACTAGTAGAAAATTTATTTGTTTTGAAATTTACTTTATCTACCGAAAGGCAAAACTATCACGTGTGCTCTATTGGAATTGCTTTCAAAGCTCGTCGCCCTAATTAAATAAAATTTTAAACTTTAAAATTCTTCTTTTTGTACTCGTGTGCTTGCGTCCCTTTGAGGCAATCTGTTCATTTTCGAATTGAATATCTTTACCAAATAAAACACCACTTTTTGGGATTTTGTCTCAAGAGGTCTATTCCTTATACAATCGTCTGAACATTTTTTAATTGTTAGGGACTATCCGCGCGAAATAGTAGCTTATCTAAACATACTAATAATTAGATAAATTATGCTATTTGTAAAATCGTACTTTACATTATAAATAATGATTGACAATGTTGGTATTGTCAAAATTCAGCCCAATGATTAAAAAAACAGTGTTTGAAATGGATAAATATAATGTTGTCAGTATGAATTATCAACCAAAATTATCAAAATAAATTGTAATGTAGCATGATACTAATTGGATATCAATTGGCATCTTTTAGAGTTATAAATTTGCATGGAGTCTTCCTTCTGTCTCTTCTGCCATGCATGAGTAGAAAATATGTTATGTATCATTATCACTTCCACAACTCGCAAAAACTATAAAAATTCAGTAAAAGTAAAACCTTCTTATGCAAGTACAAATTCATTCATCAAATTCAAAAATCACATTTTGGTTTGAAATCTTAAACAAGATATAATTTCAAGATCCAAATCCATTTTATGGTTTGAAATAAATTTTTCAATCGAAGATGGATGCTATTAGAGGCAATAATAGGTGGTGGTAGAGAAGACTATATAGTAATTGTGGTGGGTTTAGAATTTTTTTTTTTAGGGTTTGAATTCGATAAAGGTGGAGAAGATCCGACTTGTGGTGCTGTAGGTGGTGTTGTTTGGCAACTTTGGGGTTGGGGATGGTGGTGGTGGGCAGTGGCGACAACTTGGATAGTGGCGGCAATGGTGGATAGGAGTGAATAATATTTGTGATCAATTGAGTAATCTATAATTAATAAATAACTTTGTGACCTATTAAATGTGTCATTTACGATTAAATATGTGATTGTGACTTATAAATTGTATCTTATGTAACATGACATTGTGTGTTTGCCACTAGTATGTAACCATGACATAAATTTTATGCTATTGTGATTGTGATTGTGATCTAATTAATTAAATTATATGTTACAATATTTTATCAAAGGATACAAAATGTGACCACCTGATTTTTGAAAAAAAAAATTATATTTTGAAACCTTTTTAGTTATGTGTTTTTCTCATTTCAAAACACATCGAACA
>CAIGRB010083165.1:61553-78987 GCA_903798255.1 Fraxinus quadrangulata | reverse complement strand
AAAAAAAAATTTATATTTTGAAACCTTTTTAGTTATGTGTTTTTCTCATTTCAAAACACATCGAACAACATCATTGGTTTAAATCGTTGTACCAGTAGACCTCAATAAAATGGAAAACTGAAAAGTACAAACTATTATGAATTATTGGTCTAGTTATTTTTATATTTGATTTAGCTATAAATCAAATAAATTAATGGAAAAGGATAGCTTTTAATTTTTTCAAGAATGAAATTTAGGGTTTGTTTGAACCCATTTTATGAAAAATTGATTTTGTAATAGTTATTTTTTAGAGAATACGAGGTTAAAAAGTATGAAAAAATTTTAGATTTACGTATAAAGTTATTTTATTGAGAAATATGTAGTTAAAATGAATTTGAGAAAAAATGAGTTGATAAAAAAGATGGTTTAAACATGGACTTAATTTATTAAAATTGTTATAAAACAATATCCAATAAACCTCAATAAAAGGGAAAATTGAAAAGTATAAACTATTACTCCATCCGTCTCATAAAATATGCTTGTTACTATTTTCACATGAATTAAAAAAATGAATTAATATAGTTGAAAATATAAATTTTCTTATATTTTTCCTAATATACTCCTAGATTAAGTAATAATTTAAATATGATTAATTTGTATTTGTTAATAATGAGGTACATTAAATATGATTTACGTGTGCTCGTCGCCCTAATTAAATAAAAAATGACTAAAACTATTGTTAGGTAATGAAAATTCGTGATTAAAACGATTAAATCTTTTCATGATATTTAGCCTCGGAATTAAAATTAGATTTTTAGTAAATTTTGATAAAAGTTAGGATACATTTGATTGTAAGCATTGAATTTGCATGAAAAAAAAATTAATTCTATACAATTCAATTTCATAGAATTTATTTGTATGAAAATTATTAATTAAATGTGTTTGATTGATTTAGTTTCCAATCTACAAAATGTTATACTTATTCATTTTTTATTAATGGGTAGATAAAAAAAAAAAGATGATACATGAGAGAGAAAGAGAAAGAGAGAGTTAATTTTATAAAAAATAAAAACCGTCACTTTCTAAAGAAAATATTTTTCTTGTTTTTCAGAAAAATATGGTCACATGACCCAAAGTTGATAAGATAGGATTGTGCGTGTCAAGCCCATAGGAAGGTGGCTGTAACAGTGGACTCCTCCAAAATATTCTCCATTGAAAAATTGTCAATCAAACACCCCAAAAATAAAAATTTAAGTGAAAAAATGATACTTTCCATGAAAAATAAAGTTAATCAAATACATTTTAATGAAATATGTAGTTGAAAAATTGTGTGTCACATAAAATATGTGATTAAAATTAATTGTTAACTTTAATTTAGATAAAAAAGAAATTTAGAAGATCACATATTATAGAAGTTGTATCTTTATCGGCTTGAAACTCCTTTTGGAATCGTATGCATGTGAGTGCATCGCAGTGATGTAAACAATTTGCTTGTGATTCCCTTTTACTTAATTGTTCATTTAATTTCACATTTTGATACGGGTACTAATAACATGGTATTCATCTTATTTAAAATTCATTTCAAAATACAAGTTTTTTATAATATTAAAAAAAAAAAGAATCATCAATATTTTTAGGAGAAACATAATATTTTCTACAATTTAACAAAGTAATAATTTTCAACAATTAAAAATATGATAAAATAAAATAAAATTTAATAATAGATGGGGGCGTTAACATGCCTTAACCGGGTACTAGAAGCTGCAAAAGGGTCGAGCGGCTTGTTGGGACTCAGTCTTGAGCTGCTCGGACTCGTGGCTCGTCGAACTGAAGTGACAAAATGGCCGTCACTTTTTAAAAGTGACCATCTTGTCACTTTAACAAAGTTTGTGATCGTTAAATAAATTATCATTGGATCGCCCAAAGGTCAATATATATATACATAATCTTGGAAACTAAGATGAAGAAATAAAAAGAAATTAAGATGAAGAAATAATCTTGAAAATAATTTAATTATTTTATTGATGAATAATGAACAATAATTTTGATTTTTTTTAAAACAGTAACTTTGACTTGAATAGTACCTGGAATGGTTTCAATTTTTCATTAATTAAAAGATCTTAAGAGCTTGTTTGTCTCTTATTATTGGGAGAAGAATTGAGTTTTGAATAGTATTTTTTTAAAAATGTGTGGTTGAAATTTAAAGTAACTTTATTAATTTGTGTGTAAAATATTTTATTGGGTGAATATGTAGTGAAGAATATTACTGTAGCAAACGGAGTTTCAAATTAATGGTAGATAAACATGAGCTAAATAAAGATGAGATTTGAAAGATTTAAAATCTAATGAACGATCACATAATACAATATAGAGAAAATTCTTGTTTTCAATAATTACACTCTTCTTTTTCTTGAAGATTTTCTTCTTATATATAGAGGTCTTGAATTCTTTGAACTTGAGAAAAGAAATTAATCTAATGAAGAAATTTTGAAAGGACAATTACTTCTATTGGCTACTTGCTTTGAAAGACTGTTTTGAAGGACAATTATCAATTCTATCGGCAACTTTCTTTAAATGACTACTTTGAAGAACAATACTGATTTGAAGGACAATTATCACTTCCATTTGAAACTTTAAAGGATAATCATTTCTTCCTTTTTGACGTCTTGAAGGACCACTTGAATTATTGTTTTTTCTATTGGAGGACATATTAGAAAGTGATGAATTCCCAAATTTGAGATGTCTATCATCTCTTTAGATTAAGAGAACATAAATGTCTAGTCCAAATTCCATAGAAAGGCTTAACAACAATTTGAACAAGACCAATATAAAAAAATTTATATTTCTTCCTATGGTTTCTAATTAATTCACTTGAAAGTAATTATATTTCAACAGCTTCAAATCTCAAGTCCTTAGTGACTCTGGAGCAGATTAAAATTATATTAGGGAAGGAAGATTAATCCCTAAAAAGTACTTTGAAAAAACCATTGAGCGACTGTATGGAGCTAGTGGGAAAAAAATTGATATTCAATTTTTTGTATTCGTGCATGAATCAAAAAAAATTTGATGCTGAGTTTTATGGTATTCTTATGAATTAACGAAAACTAAAAGGTATGTTGGGATATTCTTCGGGAATCAACTAAATTTCGATAACCTATTTGTTTATTATTTTTGCGCTTTTGCCTACATCAATATATAGGGTGTGTTTGAGTCATATTATTTTGGAATAGTAGATTGATAGAGAATGTGCGGTTGAAAAATAAGGAAAAATTATTGATGTGATAGAAAATATTATTTTATTGAATAATGTATGGTTGAAAATGAGTAGAATAATGAGAATTAGATTTTTAATGTGACTCAAATATGGGCATAATGATTGTATATTTGTATGGTTCACTTGACAGTAATACATGCATGAGAATCCTTGAAAAATTTAACACTACAACAATTTATACATTTTATAGCATTTAAATATAATATAATAACATTTTTTAAAAGGCCACCAAATTAAAAAGCCCAAAATCCTTCACTCCATATCCTCCCTTCCCTTAAAAGAGGAGATGCAAATCTCGTTTAGCACTATTTTGTTTTTTCTCTACCTTTGTTGCTACACTTTGTCAACAATGAGAGCTAGATATTTTTACTCATTTTTTCCATTCTTTCACATTGATTTTCAAACTGATATGGTTTGAAACTGGTTTGGTACTGTTGCATGTATAATATAATAAAATATAAATTTACAAACCGACTTGTCACTGATATTTTACAAACCGACTTGCCATTGATATACATGCAAAACTATTAAAACCAATTGCAATAAGATAGTATCTGATTTCATTTGCAAGAAGACAGTATATGATTTCATTTTAAATATCAAATATTAGCTTTATCAACTCAGAAATTAAAGAGAAGAAGCGGAATTTGAGACTGCACGACGCAAGTCAGTTAGAACAAATGTGAGTTTCAGCTGAATTTTTTGATTTCCAATATAAAATTATTATGATTTTCATGTAAGTATGGGTTTGGTATATTCGCTTCCTGCTACATAATAATATATTTGGATACAAGTTCACGGCGCAAGTCAGGTAGAACAAATGTGAGTTTCTGCTGTGTTTTTTATTTTCTAACATAAAATTATTATGATTTTCATGTATGTATGGGTTTGGTATATTCACATCATGCTACATTAGAATATATTTGGATACAAGTATTTAGTTTCTGTACAATATAATTATTTAGAATTTGTGGTGCACAGATATTTAATTCATTTTTCCACACATATGTTTAATTCATTTTGTTTCTACTAAATGTTTGTTTGTTATTGTAGAATTCTGAGTTTTTTGTATATATGGATTCTAACGTTTTCCAGCATTAAAAAAAAAGTTGCGGAGAAATGAGTGCGGAGCGAATCCGCACAGATGCAGAGCGAATCCGCACAAGCTATGCGGAGTCACTCTACACGTCACGGAGTGAAACTCCGCAGTGTCAGGAGACAATCCGCACACGCTGTGCGGAGACTCCGTACATCACGGAGTGAACAATCCGTGGTGTGCGGAGCAAATCTGCACAAACATCACGGAGTGAAACTCCGTAGTGTGCGGAGAGAATCCGCACACGCTGTGCGGAGTGGTATGGAGTGTTCAGCATTCACTCCACCAAATTAATTTTTTCCCTAAAAAATTAACATTTCATTATTCTAAATACAATTACACTTATTAATAATTGAATTCAAAAACATGAAAAAAAAAAATACAATTGTTTACAAATCATATATTAACAAGAAAAATTCATTACATACATTTATGAAAATTAGAATTCCTTTCGGGGGTGTAGTCCCCGAGCTCCCACGAGGGGTACTGCTCCTCGACCTCTGCGATCTGACCAGTCAGGTTGATCCTTGTTGGGGGTGTTGTTCCCGAACCCCCACGAGGGACGTTGCTCCCTTGACCCCTGCAACCTGACCGTCTATGCGCACCCAATATATTTTTTATTTTAAAATACATATGAAAATATTTTGCGAGAATATATTTTTAAATTTCATCCTTCAAATATTGCAACCATAGATCCTTAAAATTTTGTCACTTATACAGTTTGGTCTCCAAGATCATCTTTTTGTGCAATATTGGTCATTCCTTCTATCATTTATCTATTTTCTACTCATGTTGATATTCACATTTATCTAGATTATTATATATGTGTTTTCATTCATGTTTAGAAATTTTTAAGTTATTTAGATGACTTGATGATTAAATATGCATTTCATGAATTATGTGTTATGTTTTTACAGAGTTTAATTAATGTTATATAATTATTACATTGTTAGAAAATTTAAACAATTGAATATTTGTTGAACGATTTCTTATTATTAATTTCTCATATTCGACATACAGTTTTGATTTTCATATGCGAATGGTTTAACAGATATGCTAATAATGTTCTTCAATTGTCTTAGTTGATACTGCAATCGTAATGAATATTTTGAAAACATCTATTTATGAAAATCATTCTTTTGATAACTTGGATACTATCTCGGGAAGTGGAAATGATTTTTACAGAGATTCCATTCATCAATAAAGAATTCAAAGATAGAGAGATAGGCGAAATAAACTTAGAAGTGATTGCAGTGCTTATCATAAAAGAAGAAATGACCATATATTATCTAAAAATAATTATTCTGTTGTCCAACTATATGAATCAAGAATTCATCAACAGTTTGACAGTTCGACTTCAAATGAAGAAACACATAATATTTTTAATTCTGAAGTAGAACGAACTTTTAAGGGACTCAACATACCATCTACGGCATTTATATTACCAACTTCTACTTCATGTAAACATTGTAAGACACGCAAATTTTATAGAGAAAGTAAAGGCTTCTGTTGTTCTGATGGAAAACTTAAGCTTCTTATATGTGACTCACTAGTTGAACTGTATAACTTATTTATATCTAAAGAAATTCATTATGGAATTCAAAAAAATTGCAATGGGATATAATAATCATTTGGTGTGAAGTTCGATAAAGAACTTTTTAAAACATATAAATGTATTTACACATTCAGAGTTCAAGGACAAGTACATCATTATGTAAATGAACCTATGCCACAGAATAATACGTCTTCTTATATGCAGTTATATTTTTATGATACAGACAATGAACTTCAAAATCGTATGAAAATTTCATCAAAACTTGTTGAATCTACTTTGATCGTTTTAATTGAAATCTTGAAAACAAATCCATATGGTAAATTTTTTAAGCATTTAAGTGATATGAATAACTTGCATCATCATCAAATACATATACGTTGCGATCCAGGACTTGATCAAAAAGATTTCAATACACCTACAGCATCTCAAGTAGCTGCTATATAGGTTGAAAATGTTGAAAATGCTAATGTTCGTGCTCGTGATATCACTATATACGACCATTCTAATGATTCACATAAAGTTCACTATTATTATGGGTGCTATGATCCGTTGTAGTATTCATTACTCTTCCTATATGAAAAATCTGGTTGGCATGAAGACGTTGAGAGACATAGAAGCACATATTTTGAGCCTCAATCTATGCCGACATATGATGTTCTTCGCAACACGACTACTGCAACTGAATTTATCAAAAAAGAGAATGAAGGTTCGCAAATATATCATCTGGTAGAGTTTTATATTTCTCTAGTAGTTAGTCTTATAAATGAGTATTTAATTTAGTTTCTTTTTGAATTTTACAGTGCTTAGTCCAACGAAGAAATGTACTCAGGTATCTTACCGAGAATATTATTCCTATAAATTACAAATAAAGTATTTTGGTAAGTCTGTGTTGCTTTACGCTGGGAGATTATTTTAACAATATGTTATAGATATTATGTTAAGATTGAAACTACTAGGTTATACTATTTTCGCAATAATAAAAAACAAATTCCTCCTGGACTTTACCAAGGTGTTGTAGACAGTGTTCAAAATGAGGAAACAAGAGGATGCAAAGTTGGAAGAAAATTTATTTTACTATAATTCTTTACTTGTGGGTCTCTGATATGCTTAGAAGATATATGGATGGAATGGATATTGTGCAACGTTATGGAAAACCTGATATATTCTTGACTATGACATGTAATCCAAATTAGCCAGAGATTGGCACGAACTAAAAAACAATGATGAAGTTCAAAATCGACATGATTTAATCGTACGTCTACTTAGAGCAAAATTGAAAGAATTGAAACATGATTTACACAAAGAAAGTATTTTAGGCCATATTATTGCACATATATATGTGATTGAATTCCTGAAAAGAGGGCTTCTTCATGTACATATGTTGTTAATATTCAGATCTGGACATAAAATTTCTTGTGCTGAAGAAGTTGATAGGATAGTATCATGTGAAATTCCTGACAAAAATAAATATCTTCATTTTATTCTGTTATTGTTAGACATAATATGCATGGCCCTTGTGGAAATATGAATCCAAAAAATGTTTGTATGAAGGCAAATAAAAGTTGTAAAAATAAATACCCAAGGAATTTTTGTAATATTACTATATTTGGTCAAAACTCTTACCCGTTATATAAGCGTCGTGATAGCGGTATTTCTGATCGAGTTAGAGATCATATGTTAGATAATTGATGGGTTGTACCATATAATCCTTATTTAAGTGCAAAATTTGACAGTCATATTAATGTCGAAGTATGTTCATCTATTAAATCTGTAAAATATTTATACAAATATGTGTACAAACGTCATGATCGTATCAATTTTTCAGTTTGCACAAATGAAAAAGAGAAAGAAATAGATGAAATTTCTGCTTATCAATCTACTAGATGGATATCTCCACCTGAATCTAAGTGGAGGATTTTTTCCTTCAATCTGTCAGAAATTTGCCCGATGGTATATTCTTTACAACTCCACATCGAAAATCATCAACAGGTAACGTACGACAATGGAGATGATTTATCTACTGTTGTTCAGAACGAAAATATAAGAAAAACAATGTTGACGAAATTTTTTCGAATGAATGAATCAAATGAGTTTGCTCGTACACTTTTATATCGAGATTTCCCAACACATTTCGTATGGAATACAAATAAAAAAAGTTGGACTCGTAGAAAGATACAAGTTGTTATAGGATGAATAGTTACAGTAAATCCATCTGAAGGAGAACGATATTTTCTTCGTGTTCTTATGAATTATATTCCTGGTCCAACATCATTTTAGAATTTACGAACCTTAAATGGAATCACTGTTGTTACATATCGAGAAGCAGCGCTTCTACATGGTTTATTAAGTGGAGATAACCACTGTGAAGAATGTCTATCCGAAACTATTGTTTATGAAATGCCTATTTCTTTAAGACGACTCTTTGCAACACTTCTTATACTCTGTAGCCTTAATGATCCAAAATTATTATGGATTAAATTCAAAACTTATATGATTGATGATTATGTACACAAAAATATACCTTCACATATTGCTGAAGTACATGCTCTAGATGATATTAGTTGTATCTTAGAATGCTTGGGAAAAAATATAAATGACTATAAAATGGTACAATTCAATGTAGATATAAATGAAAATGATAGATTAAGGAGAATGCTTGAAGATGAGACAGCAAATTTGAATATTGTAGCAGGCTATGTTTGTGTAGTAAGTTTAAATGACAAACAACAATTTACATATGATACAATTATGGAAAAAATAACAATGGGATCAAGTGGTGATTTCTTCATTGATGGTCCAGGTGGCACAAGTAAAACTTTTTTATATAAAATATTGCTAACTGTTGTAAGGTCTCAAAATTCTATTGTTTTGGCAACTGCATCTTTTGGAGTATCTACATCTTTTTTACCTGGAGGTCGAACTGCTCATTCAATGTTTAAAATTCCTTTAGAAATAGTTCGCGAAATAAGATGTTCTGTTAGCAAGCAATCAGCTTTAGAAACTTTGTTGAAAATGTGTAAGTTAATAATCTTGGATGAAGTACCCATGGTAAATTGGTGTGTTGTTGAAGTTGTCGATAAAATGTTAAGAGATATTAATGATTGTAACTTGCCTTTCGGTGGAAAGTAATGGTTCTCGGAGGGAATTTCCGACAAGTTCTACCAGTAGTACCAAGAGGAAAAAAAGAACTAATAAAAGCCAGCTTAATTTTCTCTGACGTATATTATTACATCTGTCATTAGTTGAAAATATGAGAGCGCAATTTGATCATATTTTCTGTTATTACTTGTTAAGAATTGAAAATGGGACAGAGCAACAATATACTTGTAATTGCATTCAACTTTTCAACAATATAATTGTACCATTCAGTGATGAAAAAACATCTTTAAAAAAATTTGATACATCATGTCTTTCCAAATATAGAAGCATATGTTGACAATTTACATGCGATGACAAATCGAGTTATTCTTACACTTAGAAATAAATGTGTTGATCATATTAACAATATTCTATTTGAACAAATTCCTGATCAAATTTTTACGTACTATAGCTTTGATGAAGCAATCGATAAATTAGAACAGAGCTTGTAAGAAGATTTCTTAAATAGTTTGACCTTAAATGGTATTCCATCACATGAATTGAACCTTAAAGTAAATTTTCATGTTATGTTACTACGGAATATCAATTATTCCGAATGTTTATGCAATGGAACACGACTTACTTGTCAAAAATTTGAGAAGAATATAATTCTTATTGAAATTACATCTAGCAAATATTATGAAAAATATATTTTTTTTGCCAGAATATCTTTTATATCACTTCAAAGTGGTCAAACTTCAATTCCATTCAAAAGAACTTAATTTTCAATTAGGCCATGCTTAATAATGATGATAAACAAAGCTCAATGACAGACACTTAATTTCGTTGGTTTATGTCTTCCAGAGCCAATTTTTTGTCATTGACAACTTTATGTGGCATTGTCAAGAGCTAAAACAAGGAAGTCTCTAAAAGTTCTACCCAACCTGTTAGCCGTTGAAACTTCACACATCACATGTACAAAAAATGTTGTGTACAAGGAAATCCTTTCGTTCGTACATTGATAGAAGACAACGTCAAAACATTGCAGGTCCAAAATAGAAAATCACCGTATAACATTTGCAATAAGGCTCTTTTTTTGGGAAGTTGAAAAAAATTATCGCTACAGTTGTAAGCACTTCTTTCTATATATATCTCTACAAAAAAATATATTTATGTTTCATTTTTACTATATTTATTTTCCAGTATAACATTAAGAATGATTCAAAATTTGATTGCAAAGAATTGACAAATGGGAAAATGTAAAAGAAACCCAGAAAAAATGAATTGCAGTTTCGATCAAAGTATGTTCATGTCACAATTGATCCTAGGATAGAGTGTATATTTTCTATGCAGTTATACTAAATTTAACTATTACAATATGTTAGAATATTTTGTCTTAGACTCTTGGTACAGTTGTCTCACTCACTATTGTTTTTCTCTTTTGGTATCATAGGTAAATAAATCGAATAAACGGGGTCACTCAACTGATTCAAAAATATTTTTGCTCACTTATTTTGAACCGAAGAAAATGTAAATGCTCTTATTTGTTTCTCGCGAATTATATGTTAAGTAATAATTTATTCTTTGTTCTTTAT
Source organism: Fraxinus quadrangulata (assembly GCA_903798255.1). Classification (NCBI taxonomy): domain Eukaryota; kingdom Viridiplantae; phylum Streptophyta; class Magnoliopsida; order Lamiales; family Oleaceae; genus Fraxinus; species Fraxinus quadrangulata. The sequence goes on along the minus strand of CAIGRB010083165.1, from coordinate 68,410 downwards.
TGTAATCTTTTTTGATTCAAAATAATTTGACCTTATAAGTTAAATTTCTCTTTCATGAAATTGTGATATGCATTAAACTAATTGTAGATTTAATACTTAAACTAGACAAATAGTTGATGAACCTTTAATTCATAATTTAATTTATCTAGTTTTTTTCTTTTAAAATTTGATTTTATGTGCTGATTTGTAATGTTTGATTTGGTGTATTTAAAGTTCAATTGTAAAATGTTGTAACTGAGGGTTATGACAGCAACTTTTGACATCTTCAAGATGAAAAATGTAAGTACTTATATATTCACGTAATTTTGAAATCGATGATTCATTAGTCGTATCTCATTCAATTTTGTCATTCTTATAATTGAAAATATTTTTTGTTTCTATTTTTATAATAGCTATTACCAATTTTCATTGATGTATTTTATTTTATTTTATATTTTTCATTCATGTCGTTAATTCACACTAATTATATAAAATTTTATTGTTTCAATGCATTTTCACTATATTATATACATATACCTTTCATAACATTCAACATCTTGCATGCGATTTCTACTCTATAGACATGTCTCGACTCTTAAGTTCGAAAATTTATTCTATTATAATACAACAATGAATTTGTCTTTTATGTGTTTCCATTCTATGCAGCACAGAGTGAATTTTCATGCAGCCATATGTACAATGTTCATTGTCAAATAACCAAGTTTTAGAGTATAGAACAATTGAAGCAGCCACATACCAAAGTCAACAGTTCAAAGACAGTTATTTTAACATTTATCTTTTGTCATATTCAATAATTTTTCACCTTTATAAAATCTGTTATTTGCTGCTGCCATAGCTTATTTAAAGTAGTAGATGTTGACATTAATGAAGCACAATAACTCATATTCAATATTTTCTTAAATGTTAAAACCAAATCAATTAAATCTCCTAAAGACTCCATGAACTCTCCTATGATATAGAGACATTTCTCCATGGTGCACGGCAAGTACACATTTAAGTTTGATTACAAATTACATGAAGATCTATATTTACGATAAAATTGAAATTCGATATTGAAGTAAAATCAAATTATACCCTATACCAAGGAAGCACCTAAGATCTACGAAACTTTGTTTTCAATTTTTTTTTTAAAATTTAGGTGATATCTAAAGACTCAAACTTTTGTCCTATATATATATGACATCAATACCATCCAAATTTATGTAAATGAAATTTTACTAATATTGAAACTAGAACATATATTTAACACACTAATATTACCTTCAAAATAACACATGCACGGGCAAGAACTAGTTTTATTAAAATATTATATCCTGCTTTTTTAATCCTAATTTATTTCAACAATTCACCACCTTCCCTGCGTGTCTCTGCCTCTTTATCTCCCTTCCCTGCTTAATTATATTTCAGAAAATCCCCCCAAATAACAATGGATTCATCCCAAAATTTTCATATCTCCGTGTTAATTCTATCATTCTCTTTGTTCTGCAATTTTCTTTTTTTTCAATTGAGAAAGGAAAACTTTGAGTATCTACAGTTTGAATCAGGAGATCACCGTAGAACTAAACAGTTACACCTACTTGTTCAACACTCGGAGATTGTTTCTTCTTCACTTTCTTAAGAAGGTATTTTTTTTTTTGGTTCTTAAATTGGATCATTATATCTCTATGCTCTGATGCAGCACTAAAGTCAGAGAGAGAAAAATAGAGCTTTGCTTCTTTACTAAAATTTTGCTACTTTGTATTTCTAGGAAAAAGTTGTATACTTATTTTTTAATTGAAATAAATTTTTTAAAAAAAAGACTCGTCTTCTCCAAATATTTCGAATTAAGTTAAATGTACATCCTTGATGACAACAAGGATGACACATAATATCTCTATCTTTCATTATTATTTTGAAAAACGTCTTCATCTTTCATTTTTTTGGATTTTCACATTAATTACATATTTGATTGCGCAAAAGGTCATTTTCATCCAATTTCTTAATTAAATGAAGGGTATTTTTGTCATTTTCCTCTTTATTCCCCATTTGAGATTTTCTCCTTTATTTCTTTTTCTAAAAACTAATCTTTAGTTTCTTGGGATATAAATATTCAAGAAGACAACGTGCTGTTCAAGATCGGGAAATATGTGAGAGTCTCAAAGAGATATGAAGAAGTAATAATTTCCAAGGGATTTTGACTCCATTTGATTTGATAATAAAGTAGTATTTGCCTTGTATCTTTAAGTCATGTGCCTCACATGGGGGATTTTGAACTCAAGCTGCTAAGTGTATTGAATATGACACCTCTTTCAGTGCGGAGGAAAAGAAACACTTCAAAGCACTAAAGATCACTTGCAACCTGAACAATGCAGCTTGCAAATTNTTCTATTTTTTGACATTTTCATCCTTAATTACAATTTGATTGCGCAAAAGGTCATTTTCATCCAATTTCTTAATTAAATGAAGGGTATTTTTGTCATTTTCCTCTTTATTCCCCATTTGAGATTTTCTCCTTTATTTCTTTTTCTAAAAACTAATCTTTAGTTTCTTGGGATATAAATATTCAAGAAGACAACGTGCTGTTCAAGATCGGGAAATATGTGAGAGTCTCAAAGAGATATGAAGAAGTAATAATTTCCAAGGGATTTTGACTCCATTTGATTTGATAATAAAGTAGTATTTGCCTTGTATCTTTAAGTCATGTGCCTCACATGGGGGATTTTGAACTCAAGCTGCTAAGTGTATTGAATATGACACCTCTTTCAGTGCGGAGGAAAAGAAACACTTCAAAGCACTGAAGATCACTTGCAACCTGAACAATGCAGCTTGCAAATTGAAATCGAAAGATTATAAGTAGCCAGAGAACCTGTGTATAAAGATTTGCTTAGTTGGATAATCGATTTCAAATTATAGATTTCATTTGTTTAATGAGGAAACTGTGTGAAAGTATTGGAACTCGAGAGTACAAACGTGGAGGCAATTTACAGAAAGGCTCGAGCATACATGAACATGCCGATTTGAATTTGGCTGAATTTAATATTTCAAAAGAAGATATAGAGGAGTAAATAGGTTTAAATGGGGAAGAAAGAGAAACAATGACGAAAGTATATTTCATTTAATAGATAAAATGGATGAAAAAGACATTTTATGCAATTAAATGTGTAATTAAGGGTTTGAATGCCAAAAAGGAAAGATATGGACGTTTTCCACAATAACACCGAAAGGTAGGGAAGTTATGTGTTAATTACCCATTGATTTACCGATTATTCAAATTTGATGAAAATTGTCTATTCAAAAGAAGTCTACCACAATAGTTGAAGATTGAGGACGTCAAATTGGATGAAAGGCTAATAGATTTTATTTTAGTAGTGAAATATAGAACTTATACCGATGATATTAGTTAGTTAATTTCTGAAGGAAGTTTTCTAAACAAAATTATTTTTAATAGTAGTCTATTCTTATCACTTTGAGTAATTCTACTTAATCTCAACAAAATGAGGAGAAGCAAAAATAGAGTATATTCCTCTACTGGTCCTTGGTCTTTAAAGCATTGTGCCACATCATATCCTCAATCTTTTAAAATTGTGTGCACGATATTGTACTTGACAAACATCATTTCTTTAGAGGGCAAAAGAACAAGCAATGGGTGACTAATTGATATAATTGTTGAAATATAAATTTTCAGCACTTTGAATAGTATTAATAATTGGGTAATGTCTTCTATTATGTAGGAATGTAGAATTTTCGTTTTGGATTATATACATTCTGGATGTCTTCGAAGAGAAGAAAAATTATTTTAGACAATTACACCACTTAGTCATTTATCATGTGTCCAACACGTATTCTTTTGTTGTCTAAATAAATGGTTTCTATTGGGTTAGAATACCGCGTGCACATTTTTAAAAGGGTGACAATATCGAGTAGCTCAAATGGAAGGTTTGGAACATGGAGGGGATAAACGGAATTACGGAAAGCTTGGGGACGCTAGAAGAATTTAGGTAGAAAAATAATTAAGAAGCAAAGGACTAAAGAAAACCATCGCATTCTCACTCAACTCTCTCCATCAGTTACCCCAACACCACACACGTATTTTTCAAACAAATAAACGAACCATAAACTCATGTGGAGGCTACTGCTGCTATTTCAATCCCAAAACCGCTCTACAATTGCCCCGATCTCGTCCCCTACCAAACTTGATAAACATCTTATATAAAAATTGATGTTTATTTATAGGAATAATTATAACCACAGCTACAAATCTTTCAAACTTTTGCAAATTTTAATAACATATCATTCGTTGCACCCGTGGTTCCAAACTTTTCAATTGCATGCGACTGAAAGATTAATAGATGGAATCCATCCAAATGTCCGTCAGTCGACCAAGACAACTGATTTTGATTCAATTTTAATCAATTTTGAAAGGGTAAAATGGCAATTTTATATATTTGCACACTTTTTAAGTTTTTGTGCGAAGATATATAAAATTACCATTTTGCCATTTTAAAATTGATTAAAATGTGGTCAAAATCAATTTTCTTGACCAACTAACGAACATTTGGATGGATTCTATCCATTTATCCTTTAGACGCATGTAACTGAAAGATTTGGGACCATGTATGCAATAATGAAGATTAGGGTAAGACCAACAAAGATTTGAAAGATTTAGGATTATGACCGCAATTAATTTTTATTTTTATATCTATTCATTTAGATTTTTTTTTGCTAAACACGATTTACATGCTGACCAACCGGATCAATAACACACATAAATTGGATCTATATTCTGATATGGGAAAATTACACAAAATTTAAACTTTCAAATTCAAAAATAAGGTATAAAACTATTTTTTTCAANTTTTTTTCAAAAATCAGGTGAAAATTAAATTTATAACAATTATAAAATTAAATTAATTATATACCTAACCATATACTATCCACCCACCACAAATTCAAACCCTAATCCCTATCTTCCCCATATCCCTTTCCCTTATCTCCTCTCCATCTCTCACTGAGAACCACCGCGCAGCCAAGAGAGTTCCGCCGGTAGAAGAGCACCGCAGTGCTTACAGTCTTGTCGCGCCATGCACAGCATCGCCTATAGGCGGTACTGCTGAGTACAGCGCGATGACGTAACGTCGCTACAAAATGAGCATCGTCGTACGACCTCTACCCATGAGCGCCACTGCTGCTGCGAAGATCTCTGGCCAAGATCGAAAAATGCCACCGAAAGAAGAGATGACGTCGTTGGAATATGTCGCGCGGCTACATTGTGATGCTGCTGCGCACTGTACCGGAAGAAGATAACGTCACCGGAATACATTGTTGTGGCGCACTCTGCGCCCTGCAGTTGATTGGATCTGGTTTTCGATGTGCGCGATGATGCCGTCGTGGCTACAATCGATGGGATATGGCTAGGTGGTGATACTGCTGGTTTTTATGGTGAAGGTATTGACGATGATGGTGGCACTGGAAGCGTTGGTTCATGTGGTGGCGGCATTGGTGAAGGCAGTCAGATTTTGTTGGCTTTTTAGGGTTTTTTTATGGGCAGTGGTGTAGGTTGATCTGGTAGTGTTGTGGCGGGGTGGATGGCGATGTGATGATTTTTTTGGTATTGTAGTATAAGTGATTTTTTCCTGGGCGGTGGTGTAGGAGGATCTGACGGTGTTGTGGCGAGGTGGACGACAATCTGGTTGTTTTTTTGGTGTTGTGATACTGGCGGCGATGGTTGTAGTTGTTTTTTGTTGTTGTGGTGGTGGTGTTGTGACGGGGGCGACGGTGGTGGTTTGGGTGGTGGTGTAGCAATTTGGTGTGTTAGTGGTGGGCATCCAGGTTACTGTGAAGTCCGGCCCGGTTGTGGTGTAGTAGTGGTGTTGGTGGTTGTTCAATGGTGGTTGGATGAGATAGTCGTGTAGATGGTTGTTGGTGGCGATGGCATTGGTGTTGCGTTTCTGTTGTGGCGGCAGTTGTTGGCGGCGAAGGTGGCGGCGGCGAGGTGCTGGGGGTTATATTAGGTACATAAAACATGGCAAAAACAACAGTTGATGAGAAAATTCTGAGTTACAATGATGTTGTTCTTAGGTGATCAGATCTTGACATTCTATTTCTCAACGATGTAACATGAAAATTCTTGTTTGTGTATCTCAAGATTTTATGATGTGTAGATTTTGATCTAAAATGACCCTGCTCTTTTTCAAGAATATTTTCTTCTAATTATGGTAGTTTATGAATGTAATATAGTGCATTTTCCAACATGTGTTAGTTGTGACCAATTGTGATTGATTGTGACCAGTTCTGTGTTAATTGTGATCGATAATGACTCGTTGTGACCAATTTTGTGTTGATTGTAACCGATTGTGACTTATGATTGACTTGGTCACAGACAGTCACACTCAATACAAATTTAGTCACGATTAGTCACATGTTGGTCAATGTTAATCCATCTCCTGTTGATATTGAATACAAATTTGGTCACAATTAGTCACATTGAATACAGATTTGGTCACAATTAGTTACATATGACACGTATCAGCGAATGTGGGTGGTCGTAGATGGATCCATGGGTTGGGGGTGTGATTTCTAATTTTTAATTTTTTGGAATTTTAAAGTCATCGGAGCAACCGCCCGAGCTGTTATCAGCGAATGTGGGTGGTGGTAGGCGATCCATGGGTTGGGGGTATGATTTCCAATTTTTAATTTTCTGAAATTTTAAAGTCATCGGAGCAACCGCCCGAACTGTTATCAGCGAATGTGGGTGGTGGTAGGTGGATCCATGGGTTGGGGGTGTGATTTCCCATTTTTAATTTTCTGAAATTTTTAAGTCACTGGAGCAATCGCCCGAACTGTTATCGGAGCGATCGTTGGAGTAATAGCCGAAATAG